>CM076398.1:43313123-43468163 GCA_038363315.1 Mugilogobius chulae | reverse complement strand
CCTCTGCCTTTTTCTCTCTCTCCTTTCTCCTTATGTCTTTATCCTCTTTTTTTTTCTCTTTTCCGCCGTTCTCTCTCTTCTCCTTTTTCCTCTCTTCTCTTTCTTCCTCTCATCTCTCTTTCTACTCCTCCTTTCCTCTGCATCCTCTCACGCCTTCTCTCTCTTTTTCTACCTCATTCTTCTTTCTTCTTACTTTCTCCTCTGCTGTATTCTGCTTTATCCCTCTTTTTTTTTTCATTTCTCGTTCTTCTCTTCTCCTTTTTCCCTCTCTTCTCTTTCTCTCTCTCTCTTTCTACTCCTCTCTTTCTCTCTACATCCTCTCTCTCTTTCTCTCTCTATCTCTCTTCTTTTTCTCTCACTTCTTCTCCCCGTATTCTTATCCTCTTTTTGCTCTTTCTCGTTATCTTTTCACTTTTTTTCTTCTTTCTCCATCCCCCTGTCTCTCTCTCTTTCTCCTGCTTTTCCTCTTCCCTGTTCTCTATTTTCTCTCTCTCTTTTTTTCTCACCTCTCCTTCTCTCTCCTCTCTTTACCTTTTTTTCTCTCTCCCTTTCGCTCGCTTTTCTCCCTCTTTCTCTCTTCCCTTTCTCTTTTACTCACTCACTTTTCCCTCTCCCTTTCTCTCTGTTTATCCTCTCTCCCTTTTTTTCTTTCTCTTTTTATCTTTTTTTCCTGTCTCCTTTCTTCTCTCTCTCTCTCTCTCTCCGTCTCGTCTCTCTCTCCATTATTTTCTTTGACTATTTATCTTTCTCTCCCCTTTTCTTCTTCTCTCTCCCCCCTCTCTGTCTCTCTCCCCCCCCTCTCTCCTCTCCCCTCTCTTCCTTTCTCCCTTTTCCTGGCCCACCTCCCTCTTTCTCTCACTCCCTGTCTCTCTCCTTCCTTTCTTTCCCTCCCTCTCCCCCCTCCTCCTCTCTGCCTCTTCTCTCTCTCTCTCTCTCTCTCTCTCCTCTCTCTCTCTCTCTCCTCTCTCCTCCTCTCTCTCCCCTCCTCTCTCTTTCTCTCCTCTCCTCTCCCCTCCCCTCTCTTCTCTTCTGTCTCTCTCCTCCCTCCTCTGCCCCTTCTCTCTCTCCATTATTTTCTTTGACTATTAATTTTTCTCTCTCTTTTCTTCTTTCTCTCTCCCCCTCTCCTCTCTCTTTCCCTCTCCCTCTCTTCCTTTCTCCCTCTTCCTGGCCCAACTCCCTCTCTCTCTCTTTCTCTCCCTCCCTCCCTTTCTTTCTTTCTTTATTTCTTTCTTTCTTTCTTTCCCTCTCTGTTTCTTCTCCCTCTTCTCTCTCTCTTTCTTTCTTTCCCTCTCTCTGCCTCTTCTCTCTCTCTCTCTCTCTCTCTCACTCTCTTTCTCTCTCTCTCTCTTTTTCGCTCTCTCTCCCTCCCTCTCCTCCTCTCCCCCCTTTCTTCCTCTCTCTCTCTTCTTTCTTTCCCTCCCTCCCTCCCTCTCCTCCTCTCCCCTCTCTCTCACTCTCTCTCTCCCTCTCTCTCCACATTATTTTTCCGTCCTCTCTGTGAACACAGTTTGGATTGTGGACGGTCCATCTGCTCGACTCCTCAGACCTGGACCAGCATCAGCAAAAACAGGACCGGACTCACGTGACGCTCCAGAGTGAAGGAGAGAGAAGAGAGGGAGAGGGAGAAGAGAGAGAGAGGAGAAGAGAAAGAGAGAGAAAGAGAAGGAGGATGTTAAATGTACAGAGTGAGTCAGGTCTGATGTAGAGGGAAGTGTGACGTCAGAAGAAGCTCAGACTGAAGAGACGGACAGAGGATTTATAACAGTCACGACTCACTGTGTCAGAGAGAGAGAGAGAGGGAGAGAGGGGGGGGCAGAGGAGAGACATGGGAGAAAGAGAGGGGTGAGAGAGAGGGGGGGCGGTGATAAAGAAGAGCAGAGGAGAGAGAGAGGGCAAGGCAGGGAGGAGGAGAGAGGAGAGAGATGAGAGAGAAAGGTGAGGGGAGGAGAGAGAGAAAGAGAGGAGAGAGGGGAAAGGGAGAGAGAGAGAGGTAAAGAGAGGGAGGCAGAGAGAGAGAAATAGGGGAGAAAGATAGAGAGAGAGAGAGAGGGGAGAGAGAGAGAGGAGGAGAGAGAGAGGAGAGACATGGAGAAAGAGAGGGAGGGGAGAGAGGAAGAGAGAGAGAGGGGAAGGGGAGAGAGAGGGAAGGGGAGAGAGAGAGAAAAAAGAGGGGTGGAGAGGGGGAAGAGAGAGAGGGAGAGCGGGGCAAAACAGAGACAGACTTGGACAAGAAAAGAAGAGAAGAAAAATGAGAGGAGAGAGAGAAATCAAGGGAGGGAGAAAGAAACAAGGGAAAGAGAAAAGAGAGAGAGAGTAAGAGAGAGAGAAAGAGAGAGAGGAGAGGAGAGAAGGTGAGAGGGAGAGAGCGAGAGTGGACAGGCGTGTCTCCGGTTTCCAATGACAACCACACAAACTCATTCATAAAACAGCTGTGGTTTTGTCTTCAGCAGTGACACACAACTCAGAGAGTGACTGGTGCGTTTCTACAACTCTTCACCTCCCTCCATCACTCCATCTCTCCCTCCATCTTTCTCTCTTTTCTCTCTTATAGCCCCTTCATTTTCTCTTTCCCACTCTTTTTCTTTCTCTTCTACAATAACATTCTTCTTCTCTTTTCTGACACTTTCTCTCTCCTGTCGTTCGTCTTTTCTTCTCCCTCTTTCGCTTTTTTTTCCCTTTTTCAGTCTCTCATTTATTATGCATGTCCTGTATCCCACACGTCCAGAGCCAAGTGTTTGTTTGGACCTGTCATCTTCCCCCCCTCTCTCTCTCTCTCTCTCTCTCTCTCTCTTCTCACTCTCTTCTTTCTCTTCTCTCTCTTTCTATCACGTCTCTCTTTTCCCTTTCCGCTCAGTTTTTTCTACCTTATTTCACTTGTCTTTCTGTCCTTTGTCTCCCCTCATTCTCTCCTTTCTTTCTATTCTCTCTCTTTCACATTCTCTCATTCTTTATCTTTCTCATTCTCTCCATCTTGTTCCTTTTGCTTTTCTATTCTCTCTCTTTCTCCTTTCTCTCTCTTCTTCTCTGTCTCTCTAATCTTAACATCTCTTTCCCTCTACCCTCCTTTTCTCTCTTCCCTCACGTCTTTCCTTTCTCTCTCTCTCTCTTACTCCCTCCATTCTTCTTCTCTTTCTCTTTAATCATTTCATTCCTTCATCTTCTTCCGTCTAAAATCTCTAAATCTCTGCAGGGACACGTTGCTCTCCTCTGTTGTTTCTTTACTGCTGCTGTAGAAATAAATATGGCCGACACTCTCCCCTCTTTCCTCCCTCCATCTCCATCTCCATCTCTCTCTCTCTCTCTCTCTCTCTCTCTCTGATTGTTGGGGGAGGGGAAGGTAACCAGATCTATGTTTGTCAGGGCTGGAGCATCTACCACAGAGGAGATGCAGACAGGGAAGGAGGGAAGAGAGAGGGAGAGAAAAGAGGGAGAGAGAGAGAGGGGGGGGGGGGGGGTAACAAGAGAGGGAGAGAAAAGAGGGAGAAAGAGAGAGAGGGGGAAGGGGGAAAATTGGGAATTAATGAGAGAGAGGGAGAAGGAGGGTGGGAAAAGGGGAAGAAGGATGAAGATAAACAGAGAGAGAGAAGAGAGAGGACAGGCAAAGAGACATCAACAGAGAGAGAGAGAGAGAGAGAGAGAGGGAGGGCAGGAGAGAGAGAGAGAGAAAGAGGGAGAGATGGGGTGACAAAGAAGACAGAGAAGAAGAGGAGAAGGAGACACCAACAGAGACTGAAAGAAAGAAAGAGAGAAGAGGGAAAAGAGGGTAGAGGTGAGAGAAGGAATATAGAGTGAGAGAAAGGGAAACATTAACTTAAAAAGAGAGGGAGATGTGACAGGAGGGAGAGGGGGAATGAGAAAGGAAAAGGGGAAGACAGAAGGAGAGAAGAGACACCAACAGGGGGTGAAAGAAGAGTGAAAAACGAGGAGAGAACAAAGAGAGAAGGTGAGAGAGGGTGAAAAGATAGAGAGAGAAAGAAGGGAAGGATAATAGAGTTAAAGAGGGAGGAAGAAGAAAAGGAGGAAAAGACAAGACAGGGAGAGAGAGAACAAGATTGAGAGTGAGAAGGAGTGAGAGAGAGAGAAGGAAGAGAAAGAGAGAAGGCGAGACTAAGTATGGAAGACAGGAGAAAAGAGAGGAGAGTGAAGTAAAGAGAGAGAAAAGGGGAGGGAGAGAAAAACTGGAAAGAGAGAAAGAAGGAAGGAGAAAGAATAGATGGGGATACAGAGGGAAGGAAAAGAAATAAAGAAGGAGAGAAGAGAAAAGATTTTAAAACACATTTAGCTGAGTTTTTCATAAAAATCTGTAACGGCTAAACCAAAATGTGAGTAATTACATGTTTATTAGCTCTTAATTACACGTGTAATAGTCCTGATTCTAATACTCTGGCGTCTGATCTGTTCATGTGTTAAAAGTCACATGTGGAGCCTTACAGCGCCCCCTGCTTTTCCCCCGAGAGAGAGACGACAAGGAGAGATCACAGCCTCCATGTTCACCTTTAATAATTTACAGAGAGAGAGAGAGAGAGAGAGAGAGAGAAGAGAGAGAGAGAGAGAGAGAGAGGAGGAGGAGGGAGGAGGAGGAAGGGTATCAGAGCGGGAGCAGCAGGGGCAGCAAGAGGACACAGTCAGGGCACAAGGCAATGTCACTGGAGCAAAGAAAGAAAGGAGAGAGAGAGAGGAGAGAGAGAGAGAGAGAGAGAGAGAGAGGAGAGAGTATAAAAGAAGAAAAGACAAGAGGAAGAAAGGAGAGAAGTGTGAAGAGAGATACGGAGGGAAAAAATATAAGAGAAAGATTAGAAGGAGAGGTGGAGAGAAAGAGGAGAGGGAGAGAGAGGGGGCAGGGGAGGAGAGGAGAACAGAGAGAGAAGAGAAAGAAAAGCGAGAGACAATGGAAAGGAAGGAGAAAGAGAAGATGGGAGAAAAGAGTTAAAAAGAGAATGAAGATATAGTAGTGATAGGAGAGAGAGAGAAAAAGAAGAAAAGGGGAGAAAGGACAAAGGGAAATATGCAAGAGAAAATGTGGAAGGAAAGAGGGGCGAGAGAAGCAAGAGAGAGGTAGAGAGAGCGAGGAGAGAGGGAGAAGCAAACTAGAAAAAGAGAAGGGTGAGAGAGAAAGGAATAGGGGCGAGAGAGGAAGAGAGAAAAAAGAATAAAAGGGAGAAAGACAAGGAAATATGCGAAAAAGACAGGGAAAAGAGGGGAAAAGAGAGAAGATGGCGAAAGGGAAAGACACAGGAAGCAGGATAAAGTGTGAGAGGACAGAGAGGAGAGAGAAGGAAGAGGTGAGAGAGAAGAGACAGTGAGAAGCGAGAGAAGAAGCAAGAGAACGGAGAGAGTGAGAGGAGAGAGAGCGAGAAGAGAAATAAAGAGAGAGAACAAGGTGAAAGAGACGAGAGCGAGAGAAATAGTCTGAAATCTTAAATTGAGGCAAAAATGAAGTTGAAAATAATGTGTTTTCAATAAAAAAAACTGTAATTAGAACACATGGCCTTGGCCTGTGGGGTTCCCAGGGGTCGATCTTGGGCCCCTTCTATTCAATCTTACATGTTGCCATTAGGTCAGTTAATACGCAGAAATAATGTGTGTGTGTGTGTGGATGAAACAGATCAGTGTGTGGATGAAACAGATCAGTGTGTGGATGAAACAGATCAGTGTGTGGATGAAACAGATCAGTGTGTCGACGCAAAACAACTTTCTCCAGCTAAACTCAGACAAGACTGAAGTTATCATCTTTGGCCCACAGAGACAAGTGAAAGTGTCAGCAGTCACCTTCAGTCTCTCTCTCTAAAGCTGGCTGCGCACTACAGGAGTTTAGGATCTTTTGCGATTTTTTGACGTGCCAAAGAAAAGAAAAGGCCACAGACATAAGGATATTTACAGTAAATTTTGTCTCACAGTCGCATCATCGTCGCAAAGAGAAACAGAGGCGACACAGACTCTGGGAGCGGAGAACAGTGTGTGTGTCACGTGATCAAGCGCAGTGTTTTCTTTCATGTGCGCGGTTATAAAAGTGAAAAAAACAACAACAACGAAACGCAAGTGGTTTAAAGCAGGTTTATAAACGTCACAGGAGAGCGGAGGAGCTGTTACACTGACGCACTGTTGGCGTGAAATGAAAAAGTTTAAACAGACTCCGTGTTGGCCATGTTATAGTAGCTAAAGTCGGTGCTTCTCACATCATTTAAGGAGCAGGTGTGTTGGAGATGACGTGTGTAGAAAAGACTTGCACTTGGACTACGAGCACAAGCGTTACATTTATTTTCAGATGATGAGGCGATGTTTCTTCTTTATTTTATGTGCACGTGCAGCATGTGAACCTCACCATGATGCAGCCCGAAAAATAGTCACAGTGATGCATAAACGAAAATCCTTACTCTGGCTACGCCCCCTGAACTCGTAGAGGGAAACATTGAGCTTAAAATCAAAATCAAACATCCTGTAGTGCGCAACTGGCTTAAAACTTTCAAATCAAGTTAGAAATCTGGGGAAATAATATAATGGCCTCAACATAAACTTTAACAGCCACATCAAGTCAAAAACGTCAGCAGCTTTCTACCATAATCAAAGGTATGCAGGATTGTACGCAGGATTTTGAAAGATCCAAACTTATTTAACTGTAAAGCACATTATCTGTTTCAAGACATGACAATACCACTGTTTTATTTTTCCATAGACGATCAATCATTTTGAACAAATCATGTCCTGGTTTATTCGATCAATTTTGCAGTCTTTATTAGCAGAAGGTGACGAGAATATTATGTGTAGTCCTGCAGGTAAATGTCACAAATCTCCAACTGGCGTTAGCAAACAAGTTAGTGAAGCTGTGCACCGTTGCCATGACAACAAAAAACTATGATACATTTCCATTTCACCACCTCAAGTTCATTTGTGCAAAACCAAAACTCAGGCATAGACACTTAAAACAATCTCCAAGCGAATGTCCTTAAAACCAGCAGAAGCAGAGCAGAAAGAGAGTTCGATAGGACAGGACAGAGAGCTCGATGGGACAGGACAGAGAGCTTGATGGGACAGGACAGAGAGCTCGATGGGACAGACGTGTTTCGGTTCTTACCCCGTGAGCACCACCACAAAGTCCATGACGTTCCAGCCGTTCCGTAGGTAAGAGCCTTTGTGCAGAGCGAAACCCAGAGCCAGGATCTTTATTCCAGACTCGAAGCAGAAGATGGCGATGAAGTAAGGCTCCGTCTCCTCCTGCGAAAGAAAAAACAGACCACAACAGAGTTAGAAACAGTGAACAAATAAACAAACAAAACAAAGCAAACAACATGTGTGGTCCTAGATCCGACATTATGAATTTGACTTTTGTATTTTAATGCACAATGGCACGTCACAAGCGGCGTTAGTCGGTTAATTTTGTAACAAACTTTAACTGATGTGCTTTTTGGAATCACAGAAGAAACTACGAGTGTCGACAGGGACATTTTCAGCCCAGTGCCACGTTCCACATCGACAAACCTGGATCCTCGCACAGTTAGCCCTCTCATTCTCAAATTTGAGTCAAAAGTGGATCTGCAGGTGCAGAAACAAATAACATAGTATATGCTATTTTTATGATTCCCTATTAACAAAATGAGGTCATCCCAGCTTTGCCAAAGCCTGATCCTGTCAGATCTCAGAAGCTAAGCATTTTGGGCCTGGCCAGTACTCGGATGGGAGACTCTGAAGGAACCTCAGGAGCCACAGTGGGACAAACAGATGAGAAACTCATTGTTGTGTCCTTAGGCAAGACACTTCACCCACTTTGCCTGCTCTGGATCAGGTGTGAGTGTGAATGGCAGCCTCACTTCTGTCAGTCTGCCCCAAGGCAGCTGTGGCAACAAAAATAGCTTACCACCGCAGAGTTAGGAGTGAATAAATAATGCAGAATGTGAAGAGTCTTTGCTGCCCTACAAAGGAAAAACACAGTAACTGCGTATTCTGTCCAAAACAGTTTCATATCACCTGTTCTACCTAATGTCCAAGTTTTACGGATCAACTCTGTACTGTTTTTGAGAAATAATAATGTTAAAATTGCAGTAACTGCAAATTCTTCAGTAAAACAAATGTAAAGTGCAGTAACTTATTGCACTTTACATCTGCTTTACTGAAGAATTTGGTTCCACAAGCAGTAACTGCAAAATGTTTTTTGTCTCATTTAAAAATTAAAAATAGTGTAGACTTGAAACTTTCACAACTGATTATTTAACACATAAAATATAATCAGTTTGGTTGGTAAAAGAAGACCTCATTTACTGTTTTTAAGCACACTTTTTGAGCTTAAAAGTAAATTTTTTTTAATGGTTTTAATTGTTAATTATTTACTCATCCTGAGGTATAAACACACAAACCTTAGTGTAGCTCTGACAAACACAGAAGGGACAGCCTCTGAACTTTAATGCTATTTTTTGTCCCTCCATAAATGATCTTAATGGACACATGTGGCAGTGAGGAGGTGACGTGCAGAGTCGTTTGTATTTACCAGTCTTTCTGACAGAGGCGTCTTGTCTCCGTCCGGCAGGTGCTGCTCCAGAGCCAGGACGATACAGTTCGCGATGATGGTCGTGAGGATCATCCATTCGAACGGAGTGAGTTTGAGTTAAAGAAAATGTGTTTGTGAAGAAGGAAATAGAGACATAGCAAAGTACAACACAACCAAACATCACAGTTCAAAGTGTCTGATCAAACTTTAGATTTAAAAAACAAAAGGATCCTTAACACCGTCAAAACACGCAAAGGTTACATTTCATTTACACATTACAGTTTCTCTTGATCACTTTAGGTTTAGTTTGATTATTTGAATCTAGAGATGGGACGACACCAAAGATCTGTTTGATTA
Source organism: Mugilogobius chulae (assembly GCA_038363315.1). Classification (NCBI taxonomy): domain Eukaryota; kingdom Metazoa; phylum Chordata; class Actinopteri; order Gobiiformes; family Gobiidae; genus Mugilogobius; species Mugilogobius chulae. The sequence continues at coordinate 43,459,324 of CM076398.1, read as the reverse complement.
AATATGAACTTTTTAGACATTATCTTGATAAACTCATGACTTAATTCCCTAAAAACGGCATCAAACAGTAATATTATTCAATGAAAAGCCATGTTGTCTTTAGCAAATTCACAAAAAACGCCACAAGAATCAAACTAAACAGAATCGTCCCATCTCTATGTGATTCTTTCATTCACACACACAGTTCTGAGGCTCTTTCTCACCACAGCTCACACAGCTCTCATTCACAAACTCACATGTTCAGGAAATTTGAGTTGTTCATAAAGGACTTTGGCCTCAGTCAAGATTGAACATTAAAGATCGCAATGTTTCTCAATAGAAGAAGAAACTATGACAGCACCCACAGTCTGCATTGTACAAGTCACTCTACTGGTCTAAAACAGCTGCCAAAGTTGATAAATATTAAAAATAGGCTGTAAATATTAGTAATACTCCCCAAACTCAATGGGAAACACTGGAATGATTTAAACAGAGACAAAGGTCTGAGCATAAAACACTGTAGAAAATAATCAAATATAGACTGTGTGTGACAAAAACATTTCCAGTGTGATGTTCACGTGACTCTGTGAAGCTAGACAGTCAGCGAAGTAATAAAGAAACTGTGTAGACAAGGCGTGTTTAGGCTCGAGATTGTGACATCATACAATATTAAAATGTTCAGTTGGTCTAATGTCAAACCAATGGAGAGTTTAAATAGCTAAATACTGAAAATAGCGTTAATTAAATCATATTCTGACACTACAGAGTGATGGATAAATGTACCAGTACTGACCCAGCAGCTTTAGAGCTACTCCACGGCTGTTTTGTTCACGTTTTTTTATCGTTTTGTCTAATGTATTCTTACGAAGGTTCTGCTAAACAAACATGACGGATTTGCCATTATTTCCATAGAAACCACAGATGCTTCCCAAGCCTAAATTAGGAAGTTTCTTTTAAGATCATTATTTTTATGTAACTGAAAAGTTTAAACACACAATTACAAACTAGACTTTACTAAAGAGGTCCAGATTCAAGACTCATGTATATATATAGAGGGATTTTTTTGTTTCTCAACAAGCTCCGTTGTCAGTAACTGCAAGAGTTTATCACAGTGAGAAAACAAATGTTCTGCTGCTAAATCAACATTTGTGAATGTAATTGGACCCTACGACCCTTAAAAGTTACATTCAGGTGAAAAAACGGCGAGAAAAACACTCAGGAGACAGACGTCTATCAGACCAGTTCAGACCTGATCCAAACAGCTGCTCTCATCCCGTTTTGAGGTTTTAGTCAAAGAAGTTTCCCCATGTAAACAGACGGAGAGCGGGTCTTTCTGCATAACACATGCGCAGTAGAGCGGAAAGTGACGTGAACTGAAAATCCCTCTATAGCTAAGGCAGTTACAGTTAGCATTCTCGAGGTCAGACTGATGACGTTTCGTGACGTTTTGTTTTGTTTGCCAAGGACCCGAAGGGGAAAACATCAACTTGCTGTAAGTAAAATGCTTTTGCCAGATGCTCAAATACTAAAGTTTGGAATATGTAAACAACCACTGTGCGGTGGTGAGTGAAAGTTTACATTTAAAGTTACTTTACGTTGTTGTTTTACGTTATTGTTTTCCGACCCCGAGAATCGTAAAAATCAAAATAAAGACATCAAATATACATGGTAACCTTAAACTAGGTGCTTGTGAACACAAAATACTCACAAAGATGAACGTTTCCCAAGATTCGAACAGATAAAGCACATTTAGTGTGTAATGAGTGATTTTCAAAGCACATTTCTCTGTGAAACTAGCTTGATTCTCAACTGCGGAGAAAAACCTCAAAGCTTGTCTCTAACAAACAGGAACACTCACTCTGCACTGAAACTCTAATGATCCTTAGTGGTGAAGATGTCTCACTCTGACATCTTTCCTGAAAATGTTTTTAACCAACGTTTTTAACCAACCAACTTAACATAAAATTAACTTTTAGCATATATGAACTTACTTTTTACTTGTAATTAACATTATTCAAGTATTTTTACTAAAACACACAGACATCATGCACGAAAAAGCGCAGATGTCTTTTTTCTCAACTGTCTTTACTTTGAGAATATTTGGATGAATCACATAAAATACAGTTCACAAACCAGAATGTAAATATATACAGTATGTACACAGCAACTTAAACAAAATGTATTCCAAACCCTGAAGTCAACGAGCATGAGTGCACGTTTCCATTGTCAAATTCTCAACAAAAAAACTGCAAAAACTACAAACATAGTACTTCGACTCATTCATCCAACTGGTCAAGAAATAAACTTAATTATTCGACAAAAAAAAAAAAAAAAAACACACAAAAAAACTTTAAAATTGGCTTTTGCAGACACAAGCTGACAAGACAGGTCCATGAACAGGAGCAGAAACATACATAAGTCAAAGAGAAGCGTTTCAGCACCACGGACAGCTCCAGGCTCTAGATTTACTCCTCTGCCGTTTCAGCACCAAGGCCAGCGACACGTGTTAGAAAACCCACTGTTCTTTATCACAGAAGCAGAGAAATGTCAGTGGGTGAGGTAAAAAAGATCATTTATCCACGTGAACGGATGTAAATGTACAATATGTTCTAGTTTATTACTCAAAACACAATAGTCCAATTCGCACAGCCTAATATTCGCCTCGGGACCTCATGTAAATTGTCTGTAATAGAGATGTCAAGATTATTAGGTTAATAATCGTGATTGTATTCCAAACACAATATAATCGTAAGAACAAAAAAACAATAATTGTGACAATTTAAGAAACACAAAGTTTTAGAAAATTCTATTGAACCTACTAACCGCGAAAACAATGATCTTAGAGAAAAAGATGATAAACTATTGCTGCAGGTGTGTTTTATTTTAGATAAATACATTTTCTTGCTATGGTGAATACATTTGGGATTTGGTATGGATAAAATCTGCAAATATCTGGTGGTCAAATAACAAATATTGATATTGAAATTAAATACGTATCAACTTATCTCCATGGGGCCATTTTAGAAGCAAAAGTCTGCCTTTCAAAACACAGAAAAAACATTATTTTAGAAGCAAATTTGACCTTTTTATTTATTTAAACTTAAAAAATAAAATGCAGCAGAATGTTTTGTCACATTAAGTTTGCTTCATTCAGAAAGTTTAATTTAAAATGTCTGTGTTTTGAATCTGTGAAAGGTTTAGAAATTAATAAATAATGAACCTGTTGCTTATTTTACCTTCAGATTTGAGCAAAATTATTACAACCATTCTTTACGGATCATTTTCAAATGAAATTATCATCAAACTATGATTAAAAGTCTGTGAACCAAAGTACAACAACCTGGTTGTCGTAGCAACAAAAGGTCAAGAAGCTGGATGTTTTTGGAAAAGTTTGGACAGAACAGTGGACAGAACGCTGCAACGTTTGTATGTTTAGATTTTATCACCGTAAATGGATTAAAAGAGAGAGACTTCGGCTGTTTTATAAGAAATCTGATGTTGTGGATGTGATTTTGATCGACGAAAACAACAACTCACTAAATCACGTTAAAACAAACTGAAAACACAGGAAACGCTCATTTTATGAATTAAGTAAAAGATTGTTGTCTTAAATCATCTGTCACCATTTCCAGAAAGTCTGTAAAAACAAAAAACTTACAGACATCAAAAATCTCTGTGCAAATGCCTGTAAAAACATGAGAAAGTTGTCTCCATGTGTGTGTATGTGTGTAAATGTGTGTAAACGTGTGTGTCTGCGCTCAGCTCCAGGCCCTCTCAGATCTGATGCGCTCGGACAGTCGTGGCTCGTGTCTAATTGGGCGCTCATTATCCTGTTAGCGTCCGATAGCGCCTGTTAGCTGGCGTTAGCATGTGTTAGCGTGTGCGGAGGTCCGGAGGGCGCGTCAGTGACACCGCCGCCCCGGGACAGAGCAGCGAGAGCGGGGGAGGAGACGGAAGACAGCAGCTGGAGCACAAACACATGAAGCAAATGAGACACATCTGTTTGAACTGAGACTGATTCTTTATTTTAGAACTCCTGGTAAAGATTTTATATTTTGTGGAAGTGTCTCTTGTGAGATTTTAGTCATGTTACATTTTTGTTGATAAAGCCAAAAATATGTATTTATATATTTTAGGTTGTGTTGGTTTTAAGCTAGTTTAGCCTTTGTTTTTGTTAAACAAACTGAACTACAAATGGACTAAAACTACTTTTTCTTCACATCACACGAGGAAATTTCCAAGTGACCATTGTGAGAAACTGGGCCAAAACTCCACCAATGTAACAGACTCTTTCTTTCTTTCTTTCTTTCTTTCTTTCTTTCTGGGCCTTTCTCTATGGAGTTTGCATGTTCTCCCTGTGTCTGCGTAGGTTTCCTCCGGGTACTCCGGTTTCCTTCTACAACTAAAAACATGTCCAATGTGCCTCCCCTTCCCAGGACTACAGATGGAAATTAGCTGTAAGCTACAATCTGGTACAAGCATCTCTGCCATTGAGCTTAATGTAATTGTACATTGTCCTTAATAAACATTACGTCTTACCTTCAAACTGTGCTTAACAAACTTAAAGTGCCCATGACAGGTTGAACGACTCATTTCACAAAGACGTAGTTAAGATTAATATATTTAAGGTTTTACTAAACATTTTTCAAATTTCATTCCAGTTTGGTCATTTTTTAGCATTAAAAATGTACTTCCTGTTCATCAATGATGACATCGCGCTAGGTAGTTGCCTAGCGACCATTTAATAAATTGGGCCCAAACTTTTCAAATGTAACTTTTTTTTAACTTGAGACATAAAATACACTAGAGCTTACTTTTTTTTGTTAAATGTGTGTTTACAGAGCCATAAAAATCAGTTTATTGTGAGAAAATTTAATTTTTCTTGTCTCCCAGTGTGATGTCATCAGTTTAGAACTCTGCTCTACTTCCTGGTATTGTCAACAGATTTTCACATTTTTCTCCACAAACTTGTCATTGATGAACGTAAAACTATAATTTATAGTTACAACAAGTATTAATCTACCAAACTAAATCAAAATTTGAAAAACCTTCAAACCTGTCATAGGCACTTTAATTCTTCATTTAAAAGTAGAAATTTGAAATTTGTCATATGGACTTTAGTGTTTGCCTGGAAAATCCCCAGAATCAATGAAGCGAAGCAAAAAAAAAAAAAAAAAACTATTTTAATGTGAAGTAAGTGAAGTTAGATTTTGGTCTAAATGACAGACGACCAATCAGCTCCTTTGTTTCATCCGCCTCATGCAAATAAACTAATCTGATTGGACGGTTCGTTGTGAAGTTGATCTGAAATGAACTTCAATGAACTGAAGACTTGATTCAGGTGTTCCATCGACTGGATTTGTGTCAGTGCTTCCTTTAAAGTGAACCCTGACACATGTTTACCCTAAGACACTTCTATTATCATCACTTATATAAATTCAGGACAAAAACCTTGAAAGTATTTGTAGTTTTATCACAATCATGTTTCAATGAAATCACATGGCTGCCATTTTGTCCCGGCTGTGACTGTCGCGTCCCTTTCGTACCGGCAGACCCGATCCGTCCGGAAGTGTGTTTAGAACATGCACACATTGAAAATAATAATGTAAAAAGATTGTTTTTAATCTAAACAGTCTTTATTCGTGAATTATTTAACTGTTTATGAACAAATAACGAAAAGTGTTGTTTAAGAATCACCAAAATAATATTTTTTCCGTGGCACGTAAGGTCACGTGTGATGCGTTCAAAGGTTGAATGGAAAGATCAAACTCTTGTATTACACTAGATAAACTGCTAAAAGGCAAAAAAACCCAGCTGTGGGTCATGAATATTGACCCTATTTTGTCCCGCCCACTTGGCTTGGAAATGCACTTCCTGTTTAGTTAGTTCATTTTATTTTGAACAAATTTGAACACATAAAAAACAAATGTCCACAAAAAATAGACAAACATAAACAAACATGCATTTGTTATTGTTGTTGTTCAAAAAGGAGTGGGATGAAGTTAAGAACTTATTTAATCCCACCCCCAATATTTCAAACACAATTACATGTTTATGCTTCCTGTAGTTTTCCTTGGCCTAAAATCAACTACATTGATAATAATAAACAAAACAACCGAAAAAGCACGTTTACAGAACCTCTCTCATTTATCTATAAGTATTAAGAATTTCCATTTTATATTTATATTTAAACTGCTTAGGGTTTATTGCATCTTTTATATCCTGGCTTATGCTATTCCATAATCTTACACCACTTGAGGAAATACAAAATCTTTTCCTTGTTGTTCGAATTGTTTTAACTTTAAAGTTATGCTGTCCCCTTAAAAGATACTTCCCCTCTCTGTTTTTAAACAGTTTTTGTATATTACTAGGTAAAATGTTTTTACTTGCCTTGTACATAATTTGAGCTGTCAAGAATTTTACTACATCTATAAATTTTAATAACTTTGATTGATAAAAATATTTATGTGTATGTTCCCGATAGCCAACCTTATTTATAATTCGTATGGCTTTTTTTTGGAGAATAATAAGCGGTTTAATAGAAGTGGTATAGTTATTACCCCAGGTCTCCACACAGTAAGTAAAGTAAGGTAAGATTAGTGAACAGTACAGCATATGAAGTGATTTGTAATCAAGTAGATGTTTTACTTTGTTCAAAACAGATATATTTCTGGATATCTTACCGTGTATATATTTAATATGTGGTTTCCAATTAATTCTATCATCAATGACAACACCTAAAAATTTGTTTTCATGAACCTTTTCAATTGGAACACCATCTACTAATAACTGAATTTGAGCATCTTTTTTACAATTCCCAAATAACATAAACTTAGTTTTGTCTATATTAAGAGCTAAATTATTCATATCAAACCATCTTTTTATCTTACCGATTTCTTTTGAAACATCAACTAACAATTCTTTTAAGTTTTCTCCAGAACAAAAAATATTTGTGTCATCAGCAAACAACACCATTCTCATTAATTGCGACACTTTACCAATATCATTTATAAACAAAATAAATAATTTTGGTCCTATCACTGAACCTTGTGGAACTCCACAAACTATATCTAACTTTTCAGAAGAAACATCACCAAATGTAACATACTGTTGTCTTCCAAACAAATAACTACTTAACCATTTTAAAACTACACCTCTGAAACCATATTTTTCTAATTTTTGCAGCAGCATATTATGATTGATTGTATCAAATGCTTTCTTAATATCGATAAATACTCCTAACACCTGTTTTTTCTGATCAATGGCATTTGTAATTTCTTCTATTGCTTCAATTATAGCTAATGATGTTGACATATTTGATCGGAACCCATATTGGCCATTCATAAGTATATTATTTTTAATTATGAATGCATCCAATCTATTACTAAAAAGTTTTTCGAGAATTTTGGAAAACTGTGAAAGTAAAGATACAGGTCGGTAATTGGTAAGATGATGTCTGTTACCTGCTTTAAATACAGGAACAACTTTTGCTACTTTCATGTTACTTGGAAATACACCAGTTGAGAATGATTTGTTAAAGATATATGTTAATGGTTTTAGTATTTCCGCAATGACTTCTTTCACTATTGACATATCAATCTCATTATGGTCTGTTGATTTCTTATTTTTGCTGTTGTTGACTACTTCAAGTACTTCTTTCTCATTCACTGGATTAAGAAACATTGAATTAGTATTTCTCTGTATTAATTCATCCATCTTATTTACCCTGGTTGTTTGTTGAGAAATTTGCTTAGCAATTTCAGGACCTACATTGACAAAGAAATCATTTAATTTATTAGCCATTATACTTCGATCCAACACAATATCATCCTTAACTATGAAATAGTTAGGAATATCATTTTGCTTTGAATTATTTCGAATGATACGATTTAATATATCCCACAAACCTTTTATATTATTCTTATTATTCTGCAGTATTTCTTTATAGTAATCTCTTTTACATACTCGAATTATGTAAGTTAATTTATTTCTGTATCTCTTGTACTTGATTTCAGTTTCTTTAGTTTTTGACTTAATAAATTCTTTGTACAGCTTATTTTTTTTCTTACATGCATTTTGTAAACCTTTTGTTAACCATGGGCATTTACTGTTTAGCTCTGTTAAGGTAGCTAATGTGTTTGTTTGTCTGTCTTGTGGGGCAATTTTAATTAAATATAATGACAGTTAAAATAAACCCATCGACTGAAATCTACAGGCTAAATGCAGCTAAACAGGAAGTGCATGTCCTTGAAAGTAGGCGGGACAAAATAGGGTCAATAGGGCTTGTGGATGACGATAGTATTATGCGTTTTCAAAAAAATAACAAATGAGCCCTTCATTTCTGTTTTATTTAGACAAAACTTCCAGACAAATCGGGTCTTCCAGTACAAAAGGGGCCGTGACAGTCATCAACCCAGAATGCATTGTGTCTGGACAATATGGCGGCGCCCAGTGGCTTAAAAACAATGCAAGTTTTATAAAAATAGTAAGCAATTATATATTTGTTTGTAATTTATTTGCGCAAACATGACCAGTACTCACATTTTAGCCATATTTGTCTTTATAGTCAGGGTTCACTTTAAGTCCAGGTTAGACTCATTGTGACTGTATTTAAGATTTGACTGAACATCTTCCTTGTTGGTCTGCTTTAATGAGGTTTATGCCGTCTTTATTAAACTGTTCTAACCTCTGTGAGCGGAGTGAGTCTGAGGTGAGCTGCAGAGGGTCACAGCCGCTTCACTCACGTCTATTTTAAATCTCGTTAAATTATTCACATTTGGAGGAAAGTGGAACAGGACAAAGGAACGGAGGCTTTGCACCGAGGAGGAGCGCCGGGCGATCAAACGGTTACACAGTTATGTCTGGGATTAAGGAAGTTAAAGAGAATAAATCACAAAAAGCATGGTTCTTTTACATGTGTCGTGTGTAAACATGTTATATGTTTTGTTCATTATTTTATGTGGAAAGGAAAGAGAGAGAGAAGTGAGAGAGAGAGAGACAGAGAGAGAGAGAGAGAGAGAGAGGAGAGAGAGAGAAAGAGAGAGAAAGAGGGAGAGAGGAGAGACAATAGAGACAGAGACAAACAGGAGAGATAAGAGAGAGAGAGATAGAGGAAGAGGGTGAGAGAGACAGTGGGGGAGAGAGAGGAGGAGAAGGGAAAAGAGAAGGAGGGAGAAAGAGGAGAGAGAGGGAAGAAAGAGAAAAGAGGGAGGGAGGGAGAGAAAAGAGAGAGAGATGAGGGGGGGGAGAGGAGAGAGAAAGACAGAAAGGGAAAGAGAGAGAAAGGAAGAAGGAATAGAGAAGAGAAAGAGAGAGAGAAAAAAGTGAGAGAAAAGAATAGAGAGAGAGAGAGGGGGGAAAGAGAGGGAGAGAGAAAGAGGAGAGAGAGAAGAGAGACAGAAAAGATAGGGAGGGAAAGAAAGAGGGTGGAGAGAGAGACAGAAAGAGAGAAGAGAAAGAAAAAGAAAAAGGAAGAGAGAGTGAAAGACAGACAAAAAGAGGAGAGAAAAAAGAGATGAGGGGGAGGAGAGAGAGAACAGAAGAAAAGAGAGAAGGAGAGGGTCAGAAAGGGGATAGAAAAATCTAGAGAGAAAAAGTGAGAGAAGAGAAAAGAAAGAAGATAGAGAGGGAAGAGAAGAGAAGAAAAGAGAGAGAGAGGAGAGAGAGAGAGGGAGGAAAGAGAGAGAAGAAACAGAGAGAGAGAGAAGTGAGAAAGATAAATGGGAGAATGGAAAGGAGAGAGAAGGGAGGGGGAAGAGAGAGAGATAAAGAAAGAAAAAAGTGAAAGAAGAAAGAGAGGGGGTGGGGCAGTGAGAGGTGAGAGCGAGGAAAGAAAGAGTAGAAAAGATTAGAGAGAAATGAAAAATGGAAAGAGACAGAGAGAGGAAAAGAGTGGAAGAGATAGAATGAGAAGAGAAAGGCAGGGATAGAAAGACAGAAAAAAGAAAAGAAGAGAGTGTTTTAGGGAGAGAGAGAGAGTCAGAGAGATATATTTCATCTTATGTTATTTGTTGATTCTGATCTCATTCCCGACATTTGTGACAATCCAGAGCAGAGAGAGAAGAAGAAGAGGAAAAGAGGAACAGAAGTGTAGAAAAGAAGAGAGGAAGGGGTGAGTAAAGGATGAGAAGAAGAAGAAGAAGAGGAGGCTGTGTGTGGTGCAGCCTGAGGAGCAGTGTTTCTGTTCCTCCTGCTGAGCTCAGCACCGTAAAACTGTCACAGGAGAAACATGGCCGCCGCCGCCAGCTGCCTCCTCCCCCTCTCTCTCTCTCTCTCTCCCTCTCCCTCTCTCCCTCTCTCTCTCATACACAATCACTCACTCTCTTTCTCCTGTGTCCTTCCACCTCCCCTTTACTCCAATCACTCACTCACTCACTCTCCTCTCTCTGCTTCACTCTCTCTCTTTCATGTTCTCTTCCTCTTCTCCTTCACACTTTCTTTTTCCTCAGTCATTCTATCTTTTGCTCTTTCTTTTTTCTGTTCTCTCTCTGCCCCTCTTTCTCTCTATTCTCACGTACTCTCTTCTCTCATCTTCTGTCTCTCTCTCTCTAATGGTCTCATTCTCTCTCTCTCTCTCTCTCTCGCTCTCTCTCTCTCTCTTCCTCTCCCCTCTGTTAACCCTCTCTCTCTCTTTTCTCTTGTTTTCTACCTTCTCTCTTTTGCCCTCTTTCTCAGTTCTTACTGCTCTTCTTTCTCTCTCTCTCTCTCTTTTCTCTTTCACTTTCTCTCTATTCTTCTCTTTGACCCTTGTCTCATCCCTCTTTTCTCTCTCTCTCTGTTCTCTCCCACTCTTCTTTCACTCTCCCCCTCTTCTCTTTCTCTTTTCTTCTTTTCTCTCTCTTCTCACTAGGCTCTTTTCTTTCTCTGTGTCTCTCTTCTCTCAATCTCTTTTTCTCTGTCACATTCTCTTCTCCCTCACAGTTCTCCCCAGTGCCTCTCTCTCTCTCGCTTTCTCTCTTCTCTCGCTCTCTCTCTCTCTCTCTCCCCTCTGTTATCCCTCTCTTTCTCCCTTGTTTTCTACCTTCTCTCTTTTCCTCTTTGCTTCTCTTTCTCTCTCTTCTCTCTTTCTCTTTTCTTTCTCTGTCTCTCTCTCTCTCTCCTGTTTTTTCTTTTCTCTTTCAGTCCTCTCCCTCTCTTCCTTCACACTCTCTCTCTCACACGCTGGATTTGACTGGAACCACAAATCTGTCTTTCTCCTGCGTCACAGCAAATAAACAGCCCCACACTCTCTTTCCCCCCTCTCCCCTCCTTCCTTCCCTCCCTCCCTCCATCTTCCACCCCTCCTCTCTCTCTCTTTCACATGAACACGTTGCACTAAAGCGTTACACCACAGGCCCGAGCGTAGTTTTACTCCAGCTCAACAACTACTGTTACTCTTATAAATTGGGTTGTTGGATCCCTTTATTCACATCTTTGGGTCAGTCTTTGTCACCATATTTATCCTTACGTCTGGACTTCCATCTGTGAGCGTGCACGTGGGCCTGCGAGCGTGCACGTGAGGCCTGCGAGCGTGCACGTGGGCCTGCGAGCGTGCACGTGAGGCCTGCGAGCGTGCACGTGGGGCTGTGATTGGTGATAATGGCCGAGCGGAGCAAAGCGTCGACTTCAGCAGCCTGTGCATTAGGCCGGACACTTCTGCCTCTCCTGCACTATCGGCCTATTCATCACGTGCACGCTCGTTTACACTCACACGTGCACGCTCGTTTACACTCACACGTGCACACTTTCATTCATTGAACACGTCACTGAGGTGAGTCCGTAGCTACAGAGGTAAATGCTGTGATTACATCTGTCTCACTTTTAAGAGTTTATGCAGTTTTTAATTAGAACGTCCATGACCATTTTAGACCAATTTTGTGTTTTACAGTGAAGAAAATGTGAATTACTGATCTTCCTATGGCAAACACTTAGCTCTAGACATGAAGAGATTTCTCTAAATAAAACAAATATTCAAACTGCAGCTGGCTTCATGTGCCACAGACGCAGCCTGAGGATCAACAGAGGAACATGTGTGACAGTTTATAAACGCAGGAAGACTTTTTACACTTATGACTGACTGAAACGACACAATGTTCACCTGCTCCACAAGGTCAAACTCATTTATCAATCACATTTCCAAACAGAAACACTGCTGCAAACTGCTTTACAGGCAACAACACAAAACAAATACATAATGATCTGGATTTGTATAGCTCCTGTTCACGACACCCCACACTCGTGGTGATAAGCTACTGTCTGTCCGAAATAAAGTAAGCTCCTGCCCCACAAACTTTTGAATAAAACAGATGCATTTTCCCTAAATTTGGAGTGAGCTACTTTAGACCAACAAATCTTTATTCCTCAAGTTTCACTTAGTGTCAGTGTTTCCAAGTGGGGCCTCAGCCTTGTCCCTCCCCTGTGAGCTCCGCCTCTGTTCTCTCTTCATGAGTAAAAAAAACATGCAACAAAGACAAGGAAGCCGCCATTGCCGCCATTTTATCCATGCATTCTGGATGGATGACATAAAATAGTATTTCCATGGTTAATCCCACAGTTTTATCTGTGAACAGTTGTAGGGATGCACCGATCCGATACCTGGATCGGATATCGGTGCCGATCCAGGACATTCGACCCATGATATCGGTTCAGCCGATATCATAGTTGTGTCTTTAATTGGACATAATGAGACTATTTTACAGGGTGGTGTTGATCCAGAACATTTCATAATATTGGGCATTTTACTCAGATTAAGTTGTTAAGTTGTGACTTGTACTAACAGTTACATAACACAATATGACCAAGAGTATTAAGTTTTTATTAGAAAAAGAAGCAATTTCAATCCTTTCACAGGTATCGGTTGATATCGAGTATCGGCAGATAGTTAAAGCCTAATATCGGGATCGATATCGGAGCAGAAAAAGCTGGATCGGTGCATCCCTAAACAGTTGCCACAAAAACCACTGACAGTGTCCAGTTAGATTATCTTCAGTGTCACTAGATTCCACATTATCTTCCTGTATTTGGCTTTGCTCCGGCTCAAACTGACAAAGTTTAACCCAAGAATTAATGCTGCTTAGTTACTTGTTACCTGACAACACTATTTTATGTCAAAGTCGCAACAAAATGGCAGCCTCCATGTCATTTATTAAAAAAAAAAACTATTTTAATAAAAGTACAAAAACTTCCAAGGTATTTGTCCTGTATTTATATAAGTGATGATATTATAAGTGTCTTAGGGTAAACATGTGATGATATCCAGGGTTCCTTTTAACTGCCCAAGCTGATAAGCTACATCATCACAACTGGACTTTTTGGACAGAAATACCAACATCTGAAACTTTTTCGGGACAAATAGCCTCATGTTGAAAAAATGCTCATGTTACGCTAACTTTGGACCTCTGAAATGGTGGACTTTCACACTTGAAGCAGCAGAAGATCTTCCAGTGAAAATACTTTGAATATTGGGATTTTAACCACCTTGAGATGTTCAACAGACTTAAGGATTTTGCGAATTGAGTTGTTTGTCTTGTAACCATGGAGATGGAACATGAAGCTATGAATGCTAACTTTGCAAGCTTTAAACATTTAAATGCTACAGAACTTTTACATCTGCTGCAGCAGAATATTTTCCAGAGAAATATTTTGAGGGGATGGTCGTATCACCGACTGAAACAACAGAAGTTTCATCTGATCCACTTGGACCTGTGTCAACTGTTCTCTCACTTCAGTTTCCACCTCCAACTGCACCTGCTCCTCCAGCTCAGGCCCTGACCGAGCCAACCACATCATGGAGATGTTCCTGAGGCTGTTCCGTGGTCCAAGCTCCAAACCTGGGGCAACAGAACTTTTTCCATCACTACCCCACCCTCTGGGACAGAGACTTCACCGACCTCACCACTTTTAGGAAAAATGTCAAGACCCATCTGTTTAAATCGGTTTTAAATGATTGATTAATGTTGTAATTACCAACTGTTTTATATGTATTGTACCTTTGTTTAGCTGCCTTTGTTTGTAAAGTGTCTTTGAGTGTCTAGAAAGCGCTATATAAATAAAATGTATTATTATTATTATTATTATGTTTTATGTGGCTTTTGAAATAACTCAACTTAAATGTGCAGAAATACGCCGCATTTCTCTGCGGCAGTAATTTTTGCAATCTGAAGACGTTTAAGTTCATCAGATATTTGGTGCATAGTTCAGCCAATACTTGTCCTATTGACGCAAAAGAGAGCTGATGACTTACAGAACATGTATTGTCGTTCAGCGCAGGGGAACGAAAGTGTCTTAAGAACAAAAGAGGGGAGGTTCCATCACTTTTAAGCTTGTACGATTGGTCAGTCAGGGTTTACAGACAGCTCAAACCAGAAGGTGAAACCAACAGGCCTGATGACTGGACTGACATAATCTCAAAAAACCATCAGAGCTCAGAAGGCGGGGCCACTGTAACTTGTGTAATCTGCGTATAGGAAGGTCTGGCTCTATAACTACCTACTTTGCCTACTTACATCTACATATCTACCATCCATCCTTGCATCCATCCGTGCTGTGCTGTGCCGTGGTGTGGCCTGTGCATTTGCAGCAGCAGAAGTATATTTAGTGCAGTAGCAGAGCTGGTCTGACTGACGTGTCCTGACTGTGGATGACTCACCTCTGAGTTTCACAAACGCACATTCAGCACAAACTCCGGCTACAACTGAAGTCTGGAAACTCAAGAACGGCCCGAGTTTCATTTAGAAAAGTGTCGGTGACAAACACAACACTTCACACCAGCTTCATTTTAGAGATTTGTAGATGTTAAAGGGGCACTGTCAACTTTCTCTAAAGGGGAAACTGACACCTGCTTGGATGAAAATACAGCTTTGTCTCCTATAGATACAGTCAGCGTCAGAAGCCACGCCCACAAACCGACCTCTTTGGGGGAAGCATAACATGAGCAGTGCATCAGAACAACAGTTTTGTCACTCACTGCTCAACAACTACAATAATAAATGTGAACTCAAGGAAATATATTCAAAAATAAATACGAAGAAATGGAGATGAATAAAGACATCCAACGGTCCAAATATGTAAATATATCCAACAATCCAAACAATTCATCATTTGCCCCATTTCACATCTGCAAATCCGTCCTGGAACAGTCTCGAGTCGTCACCATTCACACCTGACCCGGCAACATGGAATGCTGTGGGCACAAACTCACCAATAAAGCACATTTTCCACTCTTATATTTTTGCAAAAGGCTATTATTATTTGATAATTATGACTTAATGCAATGTATTTTTAAAAGAATCTTGGATTATTTAGGCCTATCTGCCAGTATTGCATTTAATTTGCTGCTCAGTGTGAAAGCAGCGCTCTACAGAGGCTCGTATGAAACAGGGAGACATCGCAGTAATGTGGCTGGACGGGCCTAAACCCTGAGACAGTGGAGCAGTCTACAGATCTCACTTTACCTGTGAACAGAGCGGGAGAGTGAGATGACCGCAGGAGTCCTTCCACACAGTTGTGCACATCGAGGAGAGCGCGGACATCAAGCAGAACCAATTTAGACCAACACTTTACCAAACTTGAACTGTCCCAAACCTCGCTCATGCAGGGAGGATGCGGTCCCGTACTGTCTGTACCATAGATCCGTGGTCTCTATTGAGACTCGCACACTTGAGGAGAGGATAGTCTATGGTCTGTTTGTACCAGGACTGCAAGACATGTGTAAGAAGCGAAGGAAGCCCTGCACGCAGCCACGCACTGTTTAGTGAACCAGGACCAGAGTCTGGTTTTAGAACCATCTCGCTCTTTACGCAGATGACAAGACAGTGTTGCATTTGAGAGACTTTCTGGACTTTAACCGTAAGCGTACATTCAGTGAGTTTGTACTCACAGAAGCATTTTATAGTATATACTGTAATATCTGGACTAAGGCTGGTCTGAAGCGCATTAGTAGCAGCACGCGAGTCTGGCATTCTAGTCCCACAACTAATCTGGGTAATTTACTAGTGACACGGGTCAAATACCAGATCAAATTGTTCTGTGTCTCTGTTCTGGATCCATTCACACTTGACCCACATACGAGGAACATTTCCAGGTTTGGGTGCATGTGTGAATGGGACTTTACTTTCAGTTTACTTTACTGACAAAACACCACAATAACAACCTTAATTTAAACGTGATTGTGGCTCTGGCAAAAATACACTTAATTCGACAGAAAACGTCTTAAAACGATGATTGGAGGCAAGATGGCGCCGGTGTGTCTGGTCCGTCGTTTTGCTCTCTCTACTTTTATTTGTTATGTCTTAATTCTGTCACTGATGACAAGGACCATCGACTCACTGCTGAGCTATAATCGCCAAGAACTAATCCAAATAAAATATAGAGTGGACTCGTTGGAGAGGTTTTGCTACGACGGGCAAAACTCTGGCTCTCCTCACCTGGCTAATGTCCCTGCTTTCCTGGTACGCACCGGCAACTTACCTCCCCGCAAGAAAAGGAGACGCCGGGGAACTCGCGGTGGATTACTTGTCAAGCTGAAGCTTTGGCTGGCAAGTCCAACTGCGGATGTGGCTGCTATTCCGGCTGGATATCGTGACTGCTTTCGCCGCTTTGTTACGCGGCGCGCATTGACCGCTGTTGGCACCTGGCTGGTACCCGTGGCGCACGCCGAGGAGGAGCCTGCTGGTGTGCGCTACTGTCGCCGCCCTCGACCCGTGGCAGCGGTCTCTGTGAACCACGCTAACCTCCGACAGCTAACCAGGGTAACTCTACCGGAGAGAAACATCCAGATTCCGACCAATTGTGCGCTTGTGAATGCGCGGTCGGTGGCAAACAAGACTTTTATCTTGAGGGATTTCTTCGCCGCGCATTCTCTGGATGTATTGTTTCTTACTGAGACGTGGACAAGCACGGGTGAGTCTTCCGCCTTCTCAGAGCTGGTACCCCCGAGCTGTAGCTTTGTTAATGTGCCCAGAAGGACAGCAGGGTTGCCAGATTTTCAGAGAGCAACAAGCGACCTGGCCTTTGAAAAAAAGCCCAAAACAAGCGACTTCAGACACTCAATAAAAGTAGTTATTAATAAGCAATTAATTCAACATTATCTGTCACAGCAAAATGTTGGTTAATGATTTTGGCATATTTTAAATAGTATTTGATCATTAATAAAGTTTTTTAAAGCATGAACATATGCAAAAACTCCATTTTTTTGTAATTAGTGGGTAATCTTTGTGAATCAAACCCGCAAAAAAACCCGCAAAAAATCACCTTGTTTATGACGCCAAGTGTCGCAAAGGAGCAAGCCCAAAAAACCGCAACCCGCGACCGTCAAAATTCACAAGCGACTTTCCAAAATAAGAAGCCCAAAGTCGCTTTAAAGAAGCGGACTTGGAAACTCTGAAGGACAGGTCGTGGAGGTGGCATAGCAGCTATATTTAAAGACAGTATAAAGTTTAAAAGCACTGCGCCACTGTCGTATGCGTCTTTTGAACTGTGCTGCTTCGAACTGGGCCAAGTCAACCCGGTGCTGTGTGCGCTTATTTATCGGCCACCAAAGCACAACAAAGACTTTTTAAAAGACTTTTCTGAGTTTATGTCTACCGTTGTGCCGCATTATGACCGTCTTTTGATCTTAGGTGACTTGAATGTACATGTGTGTTGTCCCTCCAAGCCTTTGGCCACAGAGTTTTAGAACTAATTGATGCTTTTAATTTTGTGCAACATGTAACTGGTGTCACTCATGAACATGGCCATACTTTGGATTTGGTATTAACACACGGTTTGAATATTGATAATGTTCAGATACTTGGCGCTGTATTTTCTGATCATTGCCCGGTTCTGTTTAATTTTATGTTGAATGACCTGCATAAGCATGACGTTCCTGTGCTCTATCGGCGTCAGTTAAAGCCGACATCTGCAGCAAGTTTCACTGATATTTTTGCTCAAACTGATGCTATGAATATTGCTCAATGTCAAGACACTGAGCAACTTGCTACTACTTTTTTCTCTGTGTGTGATAACATTATGAATACTATTGCACCAGTTAAGATTGTGCGCCCTAAACCTAAGCGAGAGCCCTGGTTAAATGATGTTACCAGAGAGGCTAGGCGTAAGTGCAGGAAGGCTGAGCGCAAGTGGAAGAAAGATAAGCTTGTGGTGTCACATCAAATTTTGAAAGACACTTGGAGAAATTATCAAAATGTCACTGAAGGGGAAAAAACTAAATATTTTTCTAATCTTATTTCTATTAATGATGACAAACCAAGAGTCCTTTTTAAAACAATTGGGTCTATTTTAAATCCCACCCAATCCCCCAATGTGCAAGCCACAACAGCTGTTTGTAACAATTTTTTAAAGTTCTTTTGTGACAAGGTTGCCAGCATCAGGGCCAATATATCTGTCACTTGCATTATTCCAGCTATAACAAGCACTTGTTTAGCTGTCTTTGACCAGTTTACACCTGTGTCACTTTCATTTCTCACTACTATTGTTCAGAAACTAAAACCTTCATCCTGTCCTTCTGACAGTGTCCCACCTCGGCTTTTTAAAGAGGTTTGGGGGTCAATTGGTCCAACTGTAATGGCCATTGTCAATAGTAGTCTTTGCTCAGGAACTGTCCCTGTTTTCTGTAAACAAGCTGTAGTTGAGCCTTTAATTAAAAAAGCTAGTCTTGATAGCTCAATTCTTTCAAATATAGGCCAATATCAAAGCTTCCTTTCATTTCGAAAATTTTGGAGAAGACAGTTCTCACTCAATTACAAACATTTCTTGATACAAACAGCATTTTAGACACTTTTCAGTCAGGGTACAAGTCTTTTCATAGCACTGAGTCTGCACTTTTAAAGGTTTTTAATGACCTGCTTTTAATGACTGACTCTGGTGATTCTGCCATTTTAGTGCTTTTAGACTTGACCGCTGCTTTTGACACAGTTGACCACGCAACTCTTTTAGATCGGTTGGAAAACTGTGTGGGTGTCAGGGGGTCCGCCCTAGATTGGTTTGAATCTTACCTCTCTGGACGTTCCTTCTCTGTCAGGCTGGGGGACTCCACCTCTTCATCCGCTCTGCTGCACTGTGGAGTCCCCCAGGGTTCAATTCTCGGGCCTGTACTGTTCACGCTGTACCTGTTACCTCTTGGGCAGCTATTCAAAAAACACGGTATAGCTTATCATCTGTATGCGATGACACACAAATTTACATCCCCATTAAAAGGAACAGCAGCAGCCCCCTGACACCCCTACTAGAGTGTCTTAATGACGTCAAGGTGTGGTTGGCCCAAAATTTCTTAATTTGAATGAAATAAAACAGAGGTGGTGGTGTTTGGGCCCAGTGTTGGCTCCTCTTTAGACCTGGGCCCCTTGAGTCAGTTCACCAAACCCACGGCCACCAACCTTGGCGTCATTATGGACTCTGATTTTAAACTTAATAAACAAGTCAATGCGGTCGTGAAATCCAGTTTTTATCATCTCCGTCTTTTATCAAAAATTAAGTCAATTTTAAGTTTTTCAGATTTTGAGCGGGTTATGCATGCTTTTATTTCGTCTCGTCTGGACTACTGCAATGCACTTTATGTTGGAATGAACCAAAATGCACTTCATCGCTTGCAGTTAGTCCAGAACGCAGCAGCCCGACTTTTAACAGGAAGTAGAAAACATGTGCATATCACACCAATTCTTGCATCTTTGCACTGGCTTCCTGTCCATTTTAGAATTGATTTTAAGATTTTATTGTTTGTTTTTAAATCCTTGAATGGACTGGCACCATCTTACATCTCGGACCTCATCCAAATCTACACTCCTGCGCGCTCCTTGAGGTCCGAGAGCCAGCTCCAGCTTGTGGTGCCTAAGACGAGACTTAAAACCAGAGGGACAGAGCGTTTTCTGTGGTGGGCCCTAAGCTCTGGAACGCTCTGCCCCTCCATGTTCGATCTGCCCCCACTGTAGAGTGTTTTAAGTCTCGTCTTAAGACCCACTTTTATTCTTTGGCTTTTAACTCCGCGTGAGTTGTGTGGTCCTCTGTTGTCTTTATTGTTTTATTATTTTATGGTTTTTATTTCATTTTATTTGTTTTATTTCATTTTATTGTTTTTATTTTTGGAATTTATTTACTGTGTGCATGTTTAGTTTGTTTTATTATAGTTGTTTCACTTTTTTATGTGCAGCACTTTGGAAACAACTGTTTGTAAAATGTGCTATAGAAATAAAGTGGATTGGATTGGATTGGATTAAAAGAGGTGAGAGGTGTGCGCCACTCCATAGATCTGCCAGTGTGATATTCCAAATCACAGCAAAACACTGTTTTATCTGTCAAACAACATTATGAGGTATTATGGGCCTGTAGAATCTTGTGACAGCATGAGAATGCAATCTATTGAAACTTTTCTGTCAATCATCTGACAATAGTTACATTGTGGACTTTGGTCTAGACTTTGAACTTTGGTCTACACTGTGGATTTTGGTCTAGACTGTAGACTGGATCCGGGACTTGCACGAGCCTCGGGGCAGGACTCATGTGACTCTGAAGGTTAATTAATGAACTGGAGCAGGACGAGTGCAGCTGTCAATCAAACACAGCTCAGAAAGAGAACACCACTTCTCCCCAAACACAACGAAAACTGTTTCCAAAGTCCAGGGGCTAGTCTAACGTCCACAGTCTAGACCAAAGTCCACAGTCTAGTCTAAAGTCCACGGTCTAGTCTAAAGTCCACGGTCTAGTCTAAAGTCCACAGTCTAGTCTAATGTCCACAGTCTAGACCAAAGTCCACAGTCTAGACCAAAGTCCACAGTCTAGTCTGAAGTCCACAGTCTAGACCAAAGTCCATGGTCTAGTCTAAAGTCCACAGTCTAGTCTAAAGTCCACAGTCAAGTCTAAAGTCCACAGTCTAGTCTAAAGTCCACGGTCTAGACCAAAGTCCACAGTCTAGACCAAAGTCCATGGTCTAGTCTAAGGTCCACAGTCTAGTCTAAAGTCCACAGTCTAGTCTAAGGTCCACAGTCTAGACCAAAGTCCACAGTCTAGACCAAAGTCCACAGTCTAGACCAAAGTCCACAGTCTAGACCAAAGTCCATGGTCTAGTCTAAGGTCCACAGTCTAGTCTAAAGTCCACGGTCTAGTCTAAAGTCCACAGTCTAGACCAAAGTCCACAGTCTAGACCAAAGTCCACAGTCTAGACCAAAGTCCATGGTCTAGTCTAAGGTCCACAGTCTAGTCTAAAGTCCACGGTCTAGTCTAAAGTCCACAGTCTAGACCAAAGTCCACAGTCTAGACCAAAGTCCATGGTCTAGTCTAAGGTCCACAGTCTAGTCTAAAGTCCACAGTCTAGTCTAAAGTTCACGGTCTAGACCAAAGTCCACAGTCTAGTCTGAAGTCCACGGTCTAGACCAAAGTCCACAGTCTAGTCTAAAGGTCACGGTCTAGTCTAAAGTCCACGGTCTAGTCTAAAGTCCACGGTCTAGTCTAAAGTCCACAGTCTAGTTCAAAGTCCACAGTCTAGTCTAAAGTCCACGGTCTAGTCTAAAGTCTAGTCTAAAGTCCACAGTCTAGTCTAAAGTCCACGGTCTAGTCTAAAGCCCACAGTCTAGTCTAAAGTCCACAGTCTAGTCTAAAGTCCGGTCTAGTCTAAGGTCCACAGTCTAGTTCAAAGTCCACAGTCTAGTCTAAAGTCCACAGTCTAGTTCAAAGTCCACAGTCTAGTCTAAAGTCCACAGTCTAGACCAAAGTCCACGGTCTAGTCTAAAGTCCACAGTCTAGTCTAAAGTCCACAGTCTAGACCAAAGTCCACAGTCTAGTCTAATGTCCACAGTCTAGTCTAATGTCCACAGTCTAGTCTAAAGTCCACAGTCTAGTCTAAAGTCCACAGTCTGACCAAAGTCCACAGTCTAGACCAAAGTCCACAGTCTAGTCTAAAGTCCATAGTCTAGTCTAAAGTCGACGGTCTAGTCTAACGTCCACAGTCTAGTTCAAAGTCCACAGTCTAGTCTAAAGTCCACAGTCTAGTTCAAAGTCCACAGTCTAGTCTAAAGTCCACAGTCTAGTCTAAAGTCCACAGTCTAGTCTAAAGGTCACGGTCTAGTCTAAAGTCCACAGTCTAGTCTAATGTCCACAGTCTAGTCTAAAGTCCACGGTCTAGTCTAATGTCCACGGTCTAGTCTAAAGTCCACAGTCTAGTCTAAAGTCCACGGTCTAGTCTAAAGTCCACGGTCTAGTCTAAAGTCCACAGTCTAGTCTAAAGTCCACAGTCTAGTCTAAAGTCCACGGTCTAGTCTAAGGTCCACAGTCTAGTCTAAAGTCCACAGTCTAGTCTAAAGTCCACAGTCTAGTTCAAAGTCCACAGTCTAGTCTAAAGTCCACAGTCTAGAGCAAAGTCCACAGACTAGTCTAAAGTCCACAGTCTAGACCAAAGTCCACAGTCTAGTCTAATGTCCACAGTCTAGTCTAAAGTCCACAGTGGGCCTTTTACCTCATTCTCATGACTTTAAATCAAAATAATCCATGTTTTAGCTAAAATACTGGCTCAAGTCTGGTGTCAGGGCACACATTTGTCCACGTGATTAAAGATTTATGATCCGTGGTTTGTATTTCTGCGTTGTTTTAAATAAATATGAACACATCTTTCTCTACATGTGTCCTAGTCTTGTGTTTTTAGATTAAATCCATCTGGTCCTGAGTCTCTGGGACAAACTGCAGCTGCTGTTCAAACGTCTGCGTCGCCCTTTTTTTACCCTTTTATCATTTCTCAGCTGCACATTTCACCACATGTCACCGGGCTTCAAACCTCATTTCCTGCTCTCATTCACTTTCCCCCTCCTCCTCCTTCTCCTTCTCTTTCCTTACTCTTCCTCTCTCACGCTCTTTCAGTCTCTTATCTCAATCCTCTTTCTCTCTCCTTCTTTGATCTCTTTCTCTTTTCATCACTTTTTATTTTTAATTTGATCTCACTCTTTCTCTAGTCTCTCTCTTCTTCACATCTTCTTTTCTTTTTTTCTCTCTTCAATATATCTTCTTTGGCTTTTTTCCTTTCTTGTTTCTCTTCTTTCCTTCCTCTTGTATTCTCTCTCTTTCTCTCTCTCTCCATCTATCCTCTTTCACTTCACTGTGGCTCTTTCACTTTCCCTTTACTCTCATCATGTCTTATCTATTCTCTCTCTTTCTCTTCTCTTTTTTTCGCATCCCATCTCTTTCCTTTTTTTTCTCTATCTCTTTCTCTCTCCTTTCCCCTTCTTCACTCTTTCCTTCCATGCCTCTCCCCCTTCTCTCTCTTTCACTCTTCTTTCCCGGTCTCTCTCCCTTTTTCCTTTCTCTCCCTTCTCTTGTTTCTCTCTCTCTCATCCATTCTCTTCTCTTTTTCAGTCTTTTCTCCCTCTTTCTCTCTCACACTCTTTTTCGTCTCTCTCCCTCTCTCTTCTGTTCCTCTCTTTCTCATCTCTCTTTCTCTCCTCTCTTTCGCCTCCTCTCTCTCTTTCTTTCTGTTTTTCCGTCCACTCTTTCTCTCTCCTTTCCCCCTCCTTCACTCTCTCCTTCCATGACTTTACCCCTCCCTTCTCTCTTGTCCTTTCTCTCTCTCTCTTTCCTGTTCCTCTCTCTCTCGCTCTCTCTCTCACTCACTCTTTCTCGTCTCTCTCTTTCCTGTTCCTCTGTCTCTTTCCCGTTCCTCTCTCCTTCTCTTTCCTGTTCCTCTCTCTCTTTCACTCTCTCCTTATCTTTCCTCTTCCTCTCTCTCTCTCTCTCTCTCTTTCCTGTTCCCCTCTCTCTCTCTCCCTCTCTCTCTGAGCTGAAGTCTGATCAATAATTCACACAGAGCAGAGTGAATAGAGATCAGTGACTCAACATGGCCCCCCGTCCTCGTGACCCCCCCCCCTCCTACCCCCATCACCCACTCCCCCTTTTACCCCCCCCCCCCACACACACACGATTCCCAAACGCAGTGACTTCATGTGCTACAGTAAAAAACACAGTCACATCTCCTTTGAAAACCCTTCCCACGTTTAAAAAAAAAAAAAAAAAAAGACAATTATTTTAAACTATAAAAATAAATAAATAAACTTACATATACAATATAAAATGTATTTTCCAAAAACGCAATGATGAAATTTCACAAACTAAAAGTCATGTTATGTACCAATAATCGACTGACAACTGTAAAAAAAATCCACACAATACAAGCCAATTCTACTGATATTTCTGAACTGGTTTGTACAGTCAAGTTTTCAGTTTCAAATTATTACAAATTTAAATTAAATGTTTCTGAGGTCAGTCTCATGAGTTTGTCTGTTTATAAAAGAGCATTTCAAATAACAATGTGATATAAACTGCAAAAAAATACTTAAATAAA
Organism: Mugilogobius chulae; assembly: GCA_038363315.1. Classification (NCBI taxonomy): domain Eukaryota; kingdom Metazoa; phylum Chordata; class Actinopteri; order Gobiiformes; family Gobiidae; genus Mugilogobius; species Mugilogobius chulae. The sequence continues at coordinate 43,435,053 of CM076398.1, read as the reverse complement.
CTTGGCAAACAAATGTCACACAATCGAAAACTGGAATTGTCTTGTGTTGACTGAGTTTCTAAACTTAAGCGACATCAGTGTTGATTTGACACCAAACAAAACCAAAAACAACTGTGTCCTGATCACAAGCACCTGCTGTCAAACTCATCACACTCTTCACTCTCACCCCCTGCTTTCAGTTTCTCCTCAGGCTTTTCCAGCAGAACATTTGCTTGTGGGTGAAGGTTGGAGGCTTTCTGGAGGTGAACAGTCATTTACACAATTCCGTAGAATGAGAAAGTTAGAACTACAATCTGGGACTTTTGGAATGGGAATAAATACAAAAATCTCTTAAAAAAAAACAAGACTTTTATTATTTTTCTTTGAGTAAAAAAACTTTATCATGCCTGGGACAAACAAGGAACTCTTCCCCAGCAACACATCTGGGACAGAACAGTGGTTCCCAAAATGAGGGTCTGAAACTAAATCTGGTAGTCGCAAGATGATTTTATTATTTTATAACTATGACTTGTTTTTGTTTTTTGAATGGTTTTAATAGCAATAAACTACTACGATTTGAACTAAAATGATGATTTTGTAGACATCTATTTTGTTTTGCTGTGGCGGTCACAAAACAGCTTCATTGTTATTTTGGGAATCTCGAGCTGAAATGTCTGGAAACCCTCGTTCTGGAAGAGGAGCAGCAGCTCTACCCCAAGTTCCTCTGGTGTGAATAAGCTCAAACCTGAGGAGCACTCAGCTTATTAAGTCTATAGAGGGATTTTTGGTCAACGTCACTTTCTGCTACTGTGCATGAGTTATGTAGAAAGAGCTGCTTCCCATCTGGTTAGCTGGGTAAACTTATTTGAATAAAACAACGAAACGAGAAAAGAGCAGCTGTTTGGATCAGGTCTGAGCCGGTCTGACAGACGTCTGTCTCCTGAAGCTTGAGACACTGTTTTCTCCATTTTTTCACTTGAATGAAAATTAATTTAATTAATTGACCTTTATTTAACCAGGGAGAACCACTGAGATTCAGAATCTCTTTTGCAGGTGAGCCCTGGGGAAGGGTCAGGGGAGGCATGAAATGAAACCTTTCAAGGGTCGTAGGTCAAATTTCATTCACAAATGTTGATTTAGCGGCAGAACTTTTGTTTTCTCACAGATAAACTCTTGTAGTTACTGACAACTGAGCTTTTTTTGACTTTCCACTGTTTGTGTCAATGAGCGGCGGCTCTTTCTGGAAGCAGGGTGCATCACCTGTGTTGATGAACAAAAAATCTCTCTATTCATTCATCTTCTAACAATAACTAGTAAAGTGGGTTTTGTTGACAGCAGCAAGGTTGGCCAGGAAGCAGCTGGAATAATATTTTTCTTCTTCCCTGACTTAGTTTGAACCATTGTCCAACTCCGGACAAAATGAGGAAATGTTTAATAAAGTCTTAAATATATCTCCTTCACTATATTTACATTAAACAGTGAAAGAGTGAACTGACCATAAACACTGTCTGTCTTTGTAAATCGTCCAAACAGATCAGAGACAGAGACGGCTGAGAGTGTGAGGTGACCGGAGGACAGTGAAGGCATCGTGTTTCACCCCAGGGGACGTGTGTAGTTCAGGGGCCGCGGGATCACATAACTCCACTGTCACAACAACGTCGACAAAGAACGACTACAGAGGCAACACTGACACAACACACACAGACAGACAACACTTCAAACACACAACCACGGCAACTATAACTACAACTACTGCTACTACAGCCCAACTACAACCGCAGCAACACTGACACAGCACAACACATACTTCTTCTACATCCAAAACACGTGGGCGTCTTGTCAGGACCAAACCTCTTATTTTGTCCTTTAAAGGTGCATTGTGCCAGTTAAAATGGTCAAAACGCAGTCTATTTGCACTTGTCTGGATGTGAGTTTGTAAGTTCTCCAAGATTGCCTCTATAAACTCAAGCAGCCTGTTTGAATGTGAGTGGCTGGGCAGAAGTGACTATTGTTATTGTAATTATTTATATTTATTTTGCATAAACTCTTGCTAGTACACATCAGACGAATCTAGTACATTGAGTGTTTAAATAATTAAAAAAAGTGACAGTTAATATGGAGTAAATATCGCCATCCAGCCTTGCAAACCACACAACACACACAAGAAGGCTCATAACAGAACAAGTGCTGCTACATGTCCAAAGCATATCCCAGTGCGTACATGGAAGAATCTCTGAACTGAGCTGCAGATCAATGAGACGCTCGACTGGTGATTATTTTAATCAGGACATACTCAATTATAAACACAAAAGACTCAAACCGAACTTTCCTTAAACAGATAAATCAGTCAAAAATAACAAATTAAATAAGTCAAAATCTACATTTTCTTACTAATAACTTTGTTTTCTCACTTCAGAAAACATTCTGCAGAATTAACAAGTCAACAAGAGATTCATCTTCAGTTGAGTAAAAAAGATTGTGCTCTTGTTCTAAAACTTTGCCACTCGCACAGTGCACTTTTACACTGGGCTCACACTGAATCCAGATCCAGATCCGTATGGGAACAGTCGTCACTCACAGTGTTGGGGAGTAACGGAATACATGTACCGTCGTTACATATTCTGAATACATTTTATGAGTACTTGTATTCCGTTACAGTACGGCTTTCAAACGAGGTATTCAGAATACAGTTACTTTTATAAAATCAATGGTATACATTGCATGCAAAAATAAATGTAGACCCATTGTTAAAAACACCACAGAACATGAATGCGTAATGCAGTCAGTGCTGCCTGCACTACTTCACAGCCCTTCAGGGGCACAGAAATAACACTGTCCAATCAGATTTGGCGTTGTTTAGGGGACATTCACAGCCTGCAGACAGACTGACCAACCAGATTGCCCCTTTATGGACCGGTACATTAGAAGTTTGTTGATGGCTATCTTATCTGCTTAACTTTTCTGGACTTTATTTACGATAAACAAAGAGAAGACGCAGCGTTTGGATTGTTCATATTTAACTACGGATGGGATTCGTTTTTCAAAGAGGAACAGTTTGTTTTCACGATGAAACTTTGACGTAACTTTCACAACAAGTGCGGCGGACTGTGGCAAAGGATTAGTGACACTGGAGCATGCTCTGAAGCTCACGGACGACACGATGAATGAACTGTTGTTGGACTAAACCCACGAGGAGCCACACTCGTGGAAATCTGAAGTAAACTCCTCCTCTCGGCTCCGGTGAGTGCGATTTAAACAGAGCTGAGTTATTAGTTGTTATACAAAGTTATTATAACGCTTGTTTACGCGGAGATGCATTACTAGCATTACTTAACAGAACTAAGAAACACGAACACTTTGTAATTTCAGGTAAAATTTAACACCTAAATTGCGTTTCAATATAAAAAGTATTCAGAATACAGTACAAAAATTTGCCAAGTAACAGAATACAATACAGAATACTTTTCAGACCTAGTATTCAGTATTCTGTAACGGAATACATTTTCAAAGTATTCTACCCAACACTGGTCACTCACACTGCGACCGGAGTATGCATGCGTATGTACGAACGCTGTTGTGAAGTTTTGGGCTTATTTCATGTCAGTTCATTTTCTGTTTGATTTTTTGCTGACAATGGATCAGCACGGGACGTTTATTTATATCTTCTGTGTTGTATAGTCATGTTTACGTCGAGAACTTTGACGCATTTGCTTGTAGTAGTAGGCGCATAATGATTTTATTTTTGAAAACCGTCGGATTCTCTTCACCAGCGCTTGCTTAGTTTTTCCTGTTTGTCGTGTCTTGTTTTCACAACTTAAAGGGGCTGTACTGTGTAAGATTGAGAGGAATTTTAATTATCACTTATAGTCCACACACATTTAAATCATATTTATTCTTTACACCATGAATACTTAAGAGAGCACTGTTAACCAATCCACATCAATTGTGATACATTTATACGTAATTGAAATGTTTTATTACGGGCCGGAATGTGGATTATTGATGCTAGATGTCAGCATGGTAGATAGGCAAAATGCATTGGAAAGGCTCCCCCTCGTGTTCAAAAGTGGGATCACTTTATTTTTATTTTTTTTACACAGTGCCCCTTTAACCGAAAAGGGCTCTGGAGCGCTCCGGCAGTCCAGATAAAAGTTTAATAGTTACATTTAACCATAGCCCACATCGCTGGGTGCAACTGTTTTTTTGGGTTTAAATAATCCAATGTTGTGCCAGTCTAATCTTTACCAAGTCCCGAATTATTATTTTTATAATTGTGTTGTTGTTTTTTACTGTTCTTATGATCTGGAATAATTTCAGTTCAAAACACAACCTAAGAAGTGAAGCCCAGTTGACTTTGCCGTCAAATAACTAAAAGTTCTTCTGTTCATTTCATCAGTGACTCGACCCATTTACTTTTTTCTAATGAGAAGAACAAGAATCTTATTTCAGAACATCCACATGAAAGATTACAGCCTTTGAAAAAGCAAATCAAACTAATTTAAACACTGCAAGACAATATTCTATCCGTCAGAGTCGACAGTAACATCACACACAGTTAATAACAATAATAATAATAATGATAATCCAGTGTAGAGGCCCTGAGTGTGTTTCCTCCTGTGGCCTCAGTGTGAAGGACGATTCATTATGAGATTATCTTCAGGTCAAAGCCAGGACACGGTCACACTGAGATGAGACCGGATTTAAACACACGTCTGACTCATTTAACTCAGCTTCAGTCACTGTTTTCATTTATTACAGGAGCTTTTGTGGTTAAAGTGTCATCAGTCTTTGAAAAGGAACTGTAAAAACCCCAAAATGACAAATCTAGTGCCATTCAGATTTGAGTTCTTTTAGCCAGATTAGAATAGTTAGGATTTTGAGCTGCGTATTTCACTTTTTTCAAGACGTTTCTGACAGTTTACGAGACATTTTAGATTGAGTCAAATTTGCAAATGTGTTCAAACAAGACAGAGACATCTTGAAACAAGATACATAATCTTGGTCCATCAAACTAAAACCATTTTAACCAGAATAAAATCCAGATTTCTAGACGTTTTAGCAAATCTAGAAGAACATTTTTTGCCGGTAACTTTAATTTGATTGAGCGTGTGTTTGTATTTGTGTTTGAAATATAAATGAGCTAAATAAAAGCCTATATTTGTGTAAAAAATTATATCAATAATTGTGGCCAGTATTCTGGATTCAAATATGTCCAGGCGTGAACTAGACCCATTCACTTTTGTATTAAAGCAAAAGACTGCATTTAAACAATCTTTCTTTTCGCCGCTGAACGTCTGAATGAATGTTGTGAGGTCACATAAACAGATTTATCAAGCATTTGCTCATGTGCAAAACAGGTTAGGGGGAGCAAACACTTGGCGTAGCTGACATTTTTCTTTCACACTAAAGATGCAGAATTTGAGCTGGTGCATGTCTGTTTTGTGTAACATGTTAAAGGTAAATCTTCCAGTATTTAAGTTTGCGTAAATTGCTCACAAATAACATGGTTTATTTTTCTTTCTTTTTTTTTTTTTTGCACTTGTAATGGCTTGATAAATTCGGCCCAAAGTGTTTTGAGGCTCAGTGTAAGACTGACTAAACAGGTTGTGAACTGCCTGTAGGTTTTTGAACAATATTGTAACTTAAACGTTCCTTAAAGTTAATATGAACATGAATAATTGTAGCTGTGACTCTCGGTCTGAGCAGAGAGAACGAGCTGTTGTCCGGAGCCAGCGCTGCGCTGCTGCTGCTCTGGACATTTCCCTGGAGGAGGCGGTGGAAGGCCTTTTGGATAATTACTGCTTTCTCCAGCGGCCCGGCCGACACATGCCCATATTTGGTCCTGGAGCAATTAGACTGGGCCAGTCATTTCCTGTGAAGCTCTGGCTCCTGGTGCTTAAGCTGCAAACGCTGAGCTCAGCTCAAACACCACGGACCAAAGAGAGAGAGGGAGAGAGAGGGAAGGAGAGGGGGAGAGAGGGAAGGAGAGAGAGAGAGAGAGAGGGCTCAGCGCAAACACCACGGACCAAAGAGAGAGGGAGAGAGAGGGAGGGAGAGGGGGAGAGAGGGAAGGAGAGAGAGAGAGAGAGAGGGCTCAGCGCAAACACACGGACCAAAGAGAGGGGGAGAGAGGGAGGGAGGGAGAGGGGAGAGAGGGAGGGAGAGGGAGGGAGAGAGAGAGAGAAGGCTCAGCGCAAACACCACGGACCAAAGAGAGAGGGAGAGAGAGGGAGGGAGGAGAGGGAGAAAGAGAGGGAAGGAGAGAGAGAGGGTTCAGCTCAAACACCACGGACCTAAGGAGAGAGAGAGGGTGGAAGGAAGGAGAGGGAGAAAGAGAGAGAGAGAAGGAGAGGGAGAGAGAGGGAGGACAGAGGAGAGAGAGAAGGCTCAGCTCAAACACCACGAACCAAAGAGAGAGAGAGAGAGAGAGGGAAGGAGAGAGAGAGAGAGAGAGGGGGAGAGAGGGAGAGGGCTCAGCTCAAACACCACGGACCAAAGAGAGAGGGAGAGAGAGGGAAGGAGAGAGAGAGAGAGAGAGGGGGAGAGAGGGAGAGGGCTCAGCTCAAACACCACGGACCAAAGAGAGAGGGAGAGAGGGAGAGAGGGAGAGAGAGAGAGAGAGAACATAGGAGAGAGAGAGAGAGAGGGAGAGAGAGAGAGAGAAGGCTCAGCTCAAAACACCACGGACCAAAGAGAGAGGGAGAGAGAGGGAGGGAGGAGAGGGAGAGGGAGAACATAGGAGAGAGAGAGAGGGAGGACGGAGAGAGAGAGGGAGGGAGAGGGGGAGAGAGAGAAAGAGAAGGCTCAGCTCAAACATCACGGACCAAAGAGAGGGAGAGAGAGGGAGAGGGGAGAGAGAGAGGAGGAGAGAGAGGGAGAGGGAGAGAGAGAGAGGGAGTAGGAGGAGAGAGAGAGAGAGGGAGAGGACAGAGGAGAGAGAAAGAGAGAGAGAGGGCTCAGCTCAAACACCACGGACCAAAGAGAGAGAGAGAGAGGACGAAGGAGAGAGAGAGAGGGAGAGAGAGAGAGAGGACGGAGGAGAGAGAGAGAGGGAGAGAGAGAGAGGGAGATGGAGGAGGAGGAAAGAGTGAGGTGGAGAGGGGAGAGAGAGGAAGAGAGAGAGAAGGAGAGGAAAGAGTGAGAGAGAAAGGGAGAGAGAGAAGGAGAGAGGGATAGAGAGAGAGGAGAGAGGGAGAGAGAGAGAGGAGGCTCAGCTCAAACACGCCGGACCACAAGAGAGAGAAAGAATGAGAAAGAGAGAGGGGAAGAGAGGGAGGAGGAGGAGGGGGGAAGTTCAGAGGGAGAGAGAGGGAGGGAGAGGGGGAGTAGAGAGAGAGGAGGCTCAGCTCAAACACAACGGACCAGAGAGAGGGGGAGTACAGGGAGAGAGGAAGAGAGAAGGTTCAGATCAAACACACTGGACCACAAAAGAGGGAGAGAGAGATCGAGAGGGGAAGAGAAAAAGTACAGAAGGAGAGAGAGAGAAAGAGAGAAGGGGGAGGCTGAACAAGAAAACAGAGGGATGACAGAGAGTACAAAATGAGATGAGAGGAGAGAGAGAGGAAGAGGGGGGGGGGGGGGGGGGGGAAGAAAGAGAGGCTGGCTACGACTACAGAGAAAGAGATGGAGAGGAGGAAAGACGAGAGGAAGGTTGGCTACGACTACAGCGGGTGAGAAAGAGGAAAAATAATAAAGCTATTTCCACCTGTCGTCTCCGGGCAGATTCACGAACGAAAATGTACAGAATCTAAACGTATCTGATCACATGACACTCACACTCTTATTACTCAACATTTAATTTACAAAACAGTAAAACTATTCTTATGTAAATGTTGCAGTGTAAAAAGTGAAAGGGTCCAGTCCAGTCTAAGAGAAATCAGACTGAAAATGTGTGCTTTCTTACATGTTTTCTTTAACCACAGCTGCTTTAGTTTAGATCCTAATAAAACACGTGTAGTTTGTCAGTTCATTAGACAAATTTACAGTCAAAGGTTTGTCAGGAAACAGTCTAAATAGTGTGCACGTCAAGCTCATTTTTGCTTCATCACATCAGGAGAAGGAGTGTTTAAATGTTTGCTGTACGACGTGACACTGGAGGAGGACAGAGAGAGGATTATAAAAGACAATGTCTGGAGGAAGAGAAGTGAAGAAGTTGTTATAGCTACGTTTAGTAAATACACCAAAGGCACAACAGCAGCTGATCTCTATCTACAAAATAAGCTTTACTAAAAAGTGGAAAACGAGGAAAGCCTTAGAAGTATCTCTTTGATCTGACCACAAACACTGAGAAAGCACAAGTTTATGCAAAAACAGCAAATGACACCAAAGAACTCTGGAAGCTTAATTATGCATTTATAAGGAAAAGAAAAAAAAGTATCAGTCAGCCACACTCACATCACAGGAGATGCATGCACAGCCTGACAGTAGAAAGAACCACAGCTGATTGACTCAAACTATAGCAGCAACACTAACCAGCGCTGTTGTCAGTAACTACAAGAGTTTATCATTGTGAAAAAACAAAAGTTCTGCTGCTAAATCAACATTTGTGAATTAAATATGTCTTTATGACCTTTATAAGTTAAATTCAGGTGAAAAAACGGTGAGAAAAACACTGTCTCAAGTTTCAGGAGCCAGACGTCTGTCAGACCGGTTCAGAACCGCTGCTCTCGTCCTGTTTTATTGTTTTTATCAAAGAAGTTTTCTTAGTCAATAAACGAACAGTGTATCTTCTAACATACTGACAGTAAAGTAGAAAGTTACAGATAATCCGTCTGTACTACAAACAACGACGACATGGTGACGCAGCGGTTAGCGCTCTGGCCTCATAGCAAAGGTTCTGGGTTCGATTCCCAGTCGACCCGGGGCCTTTCTATGTGGAGTTTGCATGTTCTCCCCGTGTCTGTGTCGGTTTCCTCCGGGTACTCCGGTTTCCTCCTACAACTAAAACATGTCCAATAATGCCTCCCCTGACCCTTCCCCCAGGGCTCCCTGCAAAAGAGATTCTTAATCTCAGTGGGACTTCCCTGGTTAAATAAAGGTCAATTAAATTAATTAAAATAAAACAACTAGAGATCGACCGATATTGTTTTTCTTGGGCCGATATCAATGCCGATTTTTATACATTTTGTCAACCGATGTCGATATCAATGGCCGATTTCTGAGGCCGATTTTCTTCTTTTAGTTTTTAAAAAACATTGTTGAGATGAGATAGTTTATCCAAAAAAGAAAACGTTCAATCTAAACTATTATTTTGTCTCATTGTTTAATGAATACAACATGTTTATGCTCATTACAGAATATTTTAAAAAGTAATTAAAGAATGTGCTCCTTTTCAAAACACAGCAAAACGGTGATATATAAACACAAACTGTATCATTTTTCTCCAAAACTATAACTTGGAGTCTAGCTGATCACTGTGAATGCAGACGACTGTTCAAACAACTGCCAGATGAAATATCGGCCAAAATAAGGCCAACATGCAAAAAAAAAAATAAAATAAAAAAATCTAAATATCGGCTCCAAAATATCGGCCGACTGATAATCCCTCTGTACTTTGAACGACCCTGGAGAAGTTTCTCTAACCTGTGCAGACAAACACAGACATGAGCCTCTCTACAGTAGATAAACTGTCCTACAAAACGAGTTACAACTGGATTTGTTAAACCTGTTTTTTTTTTCAATAAATCCACGTGAGTTCCTAGAGCTGGGCGGGGTTAGCGCAAAACAACCAAGCTGCGGACTACAAACGTGAGGAAACCAAAGAAAACGTACTTCAACTTCAGGTGGAGTCTGAGTTTAAAAGAACAATCAAAGACGCAGAAGTTACACTAAAGTTCATCTGAAGATCATGCATTGACAATACCAAACATTGAATTGATCAAACCACTATGTCTGAATGAGCTGTGTGTTTAAGTGTCTTTTGTAGAGTCAAAGTTATGCGTAAAGACAAAGTGTAACTCATAAGAAAGCCTTTATTAACCATCAAACAGAATTATTAAACTATATAAACTATAGACTAAATGTCATGTAAGACCTCATTGCTCTTCTTTATAGATCTGCGCGCATCAAATTGATATAAAAGAATACCACAAAGGTTTCGCATTTCTTCATTTCTCCGCTGCTTTCTCTCTCTCTTCACAATTGCCTGAATTCTTGTCTCTGATTGGCCAATGACTCATTTTCTTAACCTATTCAGAACCTTACCCTGGTCCAGAGCAGGTTATGAGTTTGTTACATGTTGCCATAAAGATCTACCTCGATATGAAGTGATCCAGTTTCATAAAACCAGACCAGATTTAACCTGGAACTTACCTCGCTAAACCCAAAACCAAGCTACGCACGAGGCTCGGCTTAATCAATGCTTTATGATCTTAATAAAGCCTTACAATTATAGGCTGAAATCAACCACTTTAAAGTATTTAGTAATAAACTTTAACATGTGTTCAGTTTGGGGTGCACGGTAGCAGAGTGGTTAGAGCTCTGGCTTCCCAATAAGGAGGTCGTGGGTTCGACTCCCGGGTCGGACCATATCAACATCTCACGATCTCTCTGGGTGGAGTTTGCATGTTCTCCCCGTGTCACCGTGGGTTTTCTCCGGTTTCCTCCCACCTCCAAAAACATGCATGTTTAGGTTAATTGGGCATCACTGTAAATTTCCCTTAGTGAGTGAATGAGAGAGTGAATGTTTGTCTGTCTAACTCTGCGACAAGCTGGCCACTGTCCAGGGTGTTCCCCCGCCTAAGGCCCAAAGTTACTGGGATAGGCTCCAGTCACCCGCAACCCCTAACGGGATTAAGCGGTAGAAAATGAATGAATGAATGAATGTGTTCAGATTTTGTCTGTTTAAAAACACTAAATTGGACTAAACCGACTTGGAAAGATAAACCGTGGGCGTGGATAGGTGGTAGGTGAAAACAAGACTTTTCTAAGCACTAGAGCATCAGCTGCAGGACAATACAAGATGACTCAAACATGCAGGAATCAATCCAAATACAACTGTGAGTAAACTAATGATGAGACTCATTTAATCCTGGTTATGAGCTGGTCTTCTCTGCTCGTTCTCTGAGCCTCACAAAAACACTTTCACATTTGTAAAACAGAAGCTTTTTGCTCATTTAAAGCAGTTAATCTAATCAAACCAAACTTGCTGTGGACTCTTCATTAACACAAGTCTATTTTGCACAAAAAGCTGCAAACATATCCACGCGTGTGTTTAAGTACAGACAACATGAACACGAGTGTAGTGGCAGATTCAGATCCACATTTGCCACTTCAGCTGTGAGGGCCTAAAGCTTTACATGACTCATGCATAAGATGAGAATGGACTAAACCAATGTCCAACTTACAGATATTGCTTTGTAGGTTTATTGCAAGTCCCACACAAAGTTCCATCACAATTCACCCGATTCACAAGGTCAAAAAACTGTTTGGCCTCAGCCCTTCACACAGCTTCCACAAAGATTCACCAGAGGAGGGTCTTTCTCTGTTTATTACTATGGAAAAGTCGTCCCTTGAGATGAAAATGTAACTGCTTCTAGTGATTTGTGTGGCTGACTTTTTTCTCTTTTTACACAACATTGACTTGTTTGAGTTTTTAGTCTCGGCATAAACACAAGTGAAGTTGTGTTTTGCTTCAATCACAAATGTTTGAGTTAATCCTGCATTCTGCGTCGCCAAAACTGAAAACGCTTTGACCCACTTTGTGATGTCACCGAGTGGTAGTTTTGAATTGTCTCTGTGCACAGAACATCAGTTGGCTTGTGTACATTCATACCTAACTTCTGTACATGCGACCACTTCCTGTTAGCATTAGCATTTAGACACAATCACGTCTCTTTTTAAACACACAAGTGTCGTCTGGTGAAATAATCCTCTGATACACATATGTCAAACTCAAGGCCCGGGGCCAGATGCAGCCCTCCACCTCATTTCATCCGGCCCTCAAAGTCTTATATGGTTATTATATTACTCTAATAATCTGGGTGTCTTAACTCAATGAAATATTTTGTCTGAAATTCAAAGAGTAAGTCATTTTTTCAGACTAATGCAGATATATCAGGAATTGTTACTTATAATAATCACATAGGCTACAACTATTATTTGTAACATGTCAAAGATTAGTAAGGTTAATTTTATTTACAACCGGCCCTTCGACGACAATCATGATGCTAATGTGGCCCTTTGTCAAAATGAGTTTGACACTCCTGCTCTAATACTATGTAAAGTCTTTAACATGTTTTCTGTAACATTCACCACAACTGTCTGATCTAAAGAGGATTTATTTGTTTTAAACTGATGTGAAAACCTCATAGAAGATAATTGAACAGGAAGTGGTTGTATATGTACAGGATGTACTATTTTGAACGTACGCAAGTTAACTGCACAGAGCCAATTGAACAACTTTTTAGCCTCAATTGAACTGGTTTATTCAAATCACTAGACTTTCTTAAACTGTCGCATCTTTATTTTAATCTCTTGTTCAGCTGCCACAGAAAGTCGTTCTAACTTCTGAGTGATTTGAGTGGTAAAAATGTAAACAAGGCTAAAACAAAAGGTGTAGGTTGAACTTTAACAATAACAGGGCTAAAGTCGTACAAAAGTTTCTACTGTTTTCAATTCAAGTGATAAATGCATGTTACAATATATTATTGTAACATGATGAAAAAACAACATAATATGTTTTTTTAAAGCAGTAGTTCCAGAAGTGGGGGTCGGGATGGGTCGTAAAGCAAAATCTGGGGGTTGTGAGATGATTCAAGATGCTATCTATATACCAAGGCTGTGTCCCACCAATGTGGGGTAGCCGGGTGACTGGAGCCTATCCCAGTGACTTTAGGCCTTAGGCGGGAAACACACTGGACAGTGGCCAACTCGTCGCAGGGTTAGACAGACAACCGTTCAGTCTCTCATTCACTCACTCAGGGAAATTTACAGTGAAGCCCAATTAACCTAAACATGCATGTGTTTGGCGGTGGGAGGAAACCGGAGAAAACCCACGGTGACACGGGGAGAACATGCAAACTCCATCCAGAGAGATCATGAGATGTTGATATGGTCCGACCCGGGAGTCGAACCCACGACCTCCTTATTGGGAAGCCAGAGCTCTAACCACTTGGCTACCATGCAATTTTACAATAATGACTTGATTTTTTTATCTGTTTTTGTAACTTCAGCATCAGGTTTGACTGGGTTTTGGTCATATAAAGCATTAAACTACAAAATAAAAGTGTTTCAGCCCAACTCAAATAGTTTTCTCACATGACATTTCTAAAGACATCCTTTTTATTTTGCTGCGAGGGTCGAGAGTTGGTTACATTCTTATTTTGTGGGTCCCGGTCGGTAAAAGTTTGGGAACCACTGCTGCTTTAAAGAAACCATCATTTTCAGAAAAAGAAAAGTCAGCTGCACAAGTTGGAAGGTTGGGCAGAATATTGAACTTTAGACACTACTGTTAATGTTGTTTAGAAGATTTGCCAAAACTGGATCTTGTGTTGATTCATTTATTATAAAATCTGCTTCAAAACGAGCTGATTAAATGAACAAATGAGAGGATATGAGTGGGTCACATGCTGGGTCATTGATCAGTAGAGATTGTTTTAGGTTGATTATCGATATCTTAAGTGGACTACTTCTGATCATTTAGCTTGAACTGATTTGCTTACAGACATGTTTCCACAAATCATGGAACTTTCTACACACAAAATGTAATTAGGTTGACCAAAGGAAGTTCTTTGGGGAAAAGGAGAAGATACGAAAGTGTCTCTGGTGAACTGAAGGAAAACTACACAGACACAGAAAGGCCCAGATGTCGACCACTGGACCTGCTAAGTGTCAGAGCTCTAACCACTGTGCCAGCGTATCACTGTGTATGGTTAATAACTACAGATGTTTAGGAATATTTGCACTAAACGATTTGCTAGTTTAACCCACAAAACAGAGAACAAAGTGGACCACCCAGGCTCCACCAATCAGAGCACTGCCTTTGGGCGTCTGTGGGAAATAAACTACCTTCTAAGACTCGGGAAGGTGACGTCAAACAGTGGAATGTTTAGCTTGTTGCTTGTCTAATGTTAAACCAATGGAGACTTTAAATGGCTGAATACCAGAGGTGGCAAGTAACTAATGTGAAAAAACAACAACAATACATGTTTTTTTTTTTTTTTTTGGATGATTGTCTTGGACTAAACAACGATATCTTTCTTCTGTGTGGACTTGCACCTTCCCAAAATCAGCTTACATTAGTCTCAGGAGACAGCGCCCTCTTGCTGGTTTCTATGGAAATGCTGTTCTTTTGGCTAAAGCGACACAGTGGCAGAGTGGATAACACTCTGGCCTCACAGCAAGAAGGTTGGGGGTAGGGCTGGGCAATATCGTGATAAAAATCGAATCGTGATCCCAACTCTGTGACAATTTGCTTTTTCAATGAAGTTGTCATATCGTGATTTCCCAATTTTCTATTTAATGCATATGTTTGTTCAAACTGTTTTTCCAACCTACTTCTCTGAGCCTTAGAGTTGCCAGGTCTGCTTTACCATAATGATCATGATGATGAATAATTTGGAAAGTTGTACTTTTATGGAATGAACTTTCAAGTCATTAAAGAAGTGACATTTTGCAAGATTTTCGGGTTAGATTTACGAGAAACTATCTATTTATGTCTGAAACATGGATTTTTTTAGCATATTTCCATGTTTTAGCATATTTAAATTAATTGATTGTTTAAATAACTTTTTGTTGAAGAGCTGAGATCACTTGTTTTGGGATTTTTTTCAAAGGCATAGTCGCTTGTTTCTCTCTGAAAATCTGGCAACACTGGTCAGCCTTTGACAGTTGACTTAGCCACTGACAAGGAAGGAACTTTCTGAGAAAAAAAAGGAAATAATTGTATTGACCTAAAAAGCAAGTCTACAAGAATTGTGATCAAATCGAAATCATGATCTGGCTCTAAGAAAACCGTGATTTTATTTGTTTGCCATATCGCCCAGCCCTAGTTGGGGGTTTGACTCCCCCTCGGTCCGGGCCTTTCTGTGTGAAGTTTACATGTTTCTCCCTGGGCACTTTCCCCACCAAGATTAAGAAACGCTTGGTGGTGGTCGGAGGTTGAGGCGCCAGGTGTTTAGTTGAATCGCTTTTGCTGAGCTGGCCCCAGGTCTGTGTCTGTGTAAATGTGCAATAGAATAAAAGATTACTAGCCTTCCACTGGATGGAATTAAATTAAAGTATTGGCATGGTGAATTGTCCAAAGTGTGGTTTTAACTTGATATTTCAATGGGATAATGCACTTATTTCCATCTTATGACAGTTACACAGTGTCACAGTGTCACTTTAAATGTGCGAAGATGCGAGCTACTTCAGAGAGAAGACAGGGGTGATTTTTTTGTCTGACAATGTCTTCAAATCCAGATGTAAGTGGATGAAGCAGAGTTAGCCTGACTAAATATCTTAGAAGCAGATTATATTTTTGTTGTGGCAGCTTATTTGTGACAGAAACCTTGCAAAAGACAAACATTAGCAAATAAAAGAAGCAGAGAGTCTCGCCTTAACTCAGAGCTAGAGTCAGTATAGCATAAGACAGGCCTCTCAAATATTCTCCTAGACACGGCGTAAGAAGAACCAACAGTGCCAAAGTCAAACTGAAGAAACATCAAAGCATTTTAAACCCACACACACTCAGACTGTGAACACACAAGAACATTTCATCCATCCGTGTCCAGACCTCCGCACAGACCACACCTCACTCCCCCGGTGCCCCTGCCTGAACCCCGGTACCTGCTGTGGCCCCTGCCCGCTCGTTTCTCACAAAAGGATATGGCCACTCGGTGATCTTCTTGGCGTACTTCCTCACCAGGTTGTCCTCGCTGAAGAGGAAGAGCGATCGGTTGACGGTGAGGCAGCTCTGGCGCACGGGGATGGGGTTGTACAGCGCCATGGTCCTCGCGCGCTGGGCCATGGACTGCTTGTACATGCGCTGGGCTCCCGGGGGTCCTCCCTGCCTGCTCCCGCCGCGGTTCGGGCCCCCCTGACCGGCCGCTCCTCCGCCGCCGCCACCGGGGCCTCCACCTCCGGGACCTCCTCCGCTGTACCTGTTGGGCATCTCGTCTCCGAAACGCGCCATTCTGCAAACACCAAGAGGTCAGCCGGGCCTTCGGAGTGACCGCTCCACATGCCACCCGCCCCGACGGTCCGCCCCGCGTCTCCGTGCGTCCTCAGCGCCCACAGCACCGCTCCATCTGCGGGAGAATTGGGGAGGGGGGAAGGGTGGCGTTTTTTTTTTTTCTGCCGCCTCCGCTTCTTCTCGGATTTCTACCGGAGAGACGCGTCAAAGCGAGAGAAGGGAAGGCGCTAAAACGGAAAAAAAATGTCCGCGGTCAGTCAGACGCGGTGGTGCAGCTTCTCCACTGCGTCTCTTCGCTTCTCCACATCCGCAGTTCGCTCACCCCTCCCTCGGCCCCGCGCGCTCCGCTCCTCCGATGGTTAAAAATAGAAAAAAAAAAGGAAGAAAAAAAAAAGAAGAAGGAGCAAAAGATATGAGTGAAATCTTTAATAATTCATTTTTTCTTCTCGTCTCGCTGTGCCGTGGATCCGCAGTGTGTGCCGAGGACGCGCGCGCACCTCACTCCTCGTCTCCGCTCGCTCCTGTTTCGCTGCTCACGCGGCGCCACGACGAAGGGGGCTTCCCCAAAATCCGCGCGCGACTGTGACATTGTTGATATTTAGTGATGGACGGTGCGGCATCCCCCCTCCTCCTCCTCTTTCCTCTCTCCTCCTCGCTCCTCTTCCTCTCCGCGCACCCTCGCCTCCTCCTCCTCCTGCTGTTGCTGCTGCTGCTTCTGCTGCTGCTGCCTCTTCTTCTTCCTTTTGGGCGTTGATTGCGCGCACTTGGAGATGGGAAAATACACCAGTTTTTCAATCCGAGCGAGTAGAACTATCCCCTCCCCCCGCGCGCGAAGGGAAAGCGTCAGAAAACAGCACGTAAAGAGCAAAAGTGCGGGTTCAGATCACGCTCACGACATTTCTCATCATCTGTAATCCAGGCTTTGGCGCGGCGGGAGAATCCAGAAGGTGCAGCAGCGGGCTCGTGGTGCTCCTCCGGCAGTAGTCGTGTCCCCGCCCCGCAGCATCGCCCCCCTGCGGCCTCACTGTGGTCCCGTGCCCGCGGCGGCCTCGGTGTGCGCTCTTCTGGGTCCGCGCGGTGGATGTGGAGGAGCGGGAGAGGAAGAACCGAGCGCGGCCAAGCCTTTTGCAGCTCACGCACGGACGCACGCACGCACGACGCACACGGGCCAGCCACCCTCCCTCACTCCTCGCGCGCGCGCTTCTTCCTGTCCGCGAGCCCACTCCCCGCAGACCCCTAAAAATATAGAATCACAGAGTCACGCACAGGACAGTTACAGTTTAGTGTCTTAATGCATTTCAGTTTGAGGACAGAGGTTGTGGGTTCGATTCCTGAATGTTCTCCTCTCTCTTCCTCTCCTCTCTTTTCACTCTCTTCCTCTCTCTTCCTCTCCTCTCTTTTCACTCTCTTCCTCTCCTCTCTTTTCACTCTCTTCATCTCTCTTCCTCTGCCACTGTAAAAAGTCATAAGGCTCAAGAGTTAAATGAACTTAAATCTTTGTGTTGATCTAACTTAACTAAGCTATAAGAGAGAGAGAAAGAGAGAAAGAGAGAGTCAGAGACAGAGAGAGGAAAAGAAAGGAGAAAGAGAACAAGAGAGAAAGGAGGGTTAGAGAGAGAGAGAAGAAAGGGAGAAAGGTGAGAGAAGGGAGAGAGAAGAGAGAGTTTAGAGAGGGAGAGGTAAGAGAGGGAGAAGAGAAAGAGAGAGAGAG
Organism: Mugilogobius chulae; assembly: GCA_038363315.1. Classification (NCBI taxonomy): domain Eukaryota; kingdom Metazoa; phylum Chordata; class Actinopteri; order Gobiiformes; family Gobiidae; genus Mugilogobius; species Mugilogobius chulae. The sequence goes on along the minus strand of CM076398.1, from coordinate 43,417,249 downwards.
AAGAGAGAGATGGGAAAGGGAGAAAGGTGAGAGAAGGGAGAGAGAAGAGAGAGTTTAGAGAGGGAGAGGTAAGAGAGAGATGGGAAAGGGAGAGAGGTGAGAGAAGGGAGAGAGTTTAGAGAGGGAGAGGAGAGAACCAGAGAGAGGAGAGAGAATGGAGAAAGAGAAGAGAGTTTAGAGAGGAAGAGAGGGGACAGAGAAGAGCAAAAGGAAAAGAGAGAGGAGAGAGAAAGACAGAGGAAGGGGGAGGGGAAAAAGGAGAGAAAGAATGAATGAGAGAGAGAGAGAGAGAGAGAGAGAGAGAGAGAGAAAGAGAGAGAGGCACACAGACTCACATGAGTTAAATTGTCATACAACTTTGAGGCAGTAATTGTACTTACATTTAAGTTAAACTGCCTTTTTTACAGTGTGGGTCTCTCCTCTCTCTCTCTCTCTCCGTTTCCTCTCTTTTACTCCTCTTTTTCGGTACTCTTTCGGTCTCTAATCTCTATCTTTCTTTTCTTCTCCTTTAGACTCTCTTCTCCTGTTCCCTTTCCTCTCTCTGCTCTCCCCCTCTTCTCCCCTCTCTTTTGCTCTCATCTTTTTCTCTCCCCTTTCTCTCTCTCTTTCACCTCTTCCTATTCTCTTTCCCTCTCTCTCTCTTTTCCTTTTTTCTTCTTTACACTCTTTATACTATCCCTCTCCCTTCTTCTACCCTCTTTTTCTTCCACCCCCTCTCTTCGTTGTCGTCTCTCTCGTCTCTTTCTCTTCACTGTTTCTTGTCCTCTCCCCCTCTTCTCTCCTTTCTTCTTTCCTTTTTTTGCTTCTCTTCTCTCTCCTACTGCCCCTCTTTCTTTCTCACCATTCCCTCTTTCTTCTTTCTCTCTCTTTACTCTCACCATTCTCTCTTCTTATGTTCCTTGCCTCACTCTCTTTCTCGCCCCCCTCTTCTCCTGCAACCCTTTCTTCTCTTTTTCTTTTCTCTCTTCTTCCCCTTCTCCCCCTCCTCCTCTCCTGTTCCTCCCTCTCTCTCTCTCTCTCTCTCTCTCTCATTTCTCTCTCTCCTTTTCACACCCCTCTCTATGTTCTTCTCTCTCATCTCTTCATTTCCTCTCTCCTGTTTCTCCTTTCTCTCTTCACCCACCGTCTCTTCTCTTGTCGACCCCCCACCTCTTCCCTCCCTCCCCCTCCCTCTCTTCCTCCCTCTCTCCTCCCCTCTCTCGTTCCTGTCCATCTGTCTTTTTGGCTCACATTCTGAGCGTCTTTGATGCGTTGGAGAGAAATGTTTGTTGGGGCTGAAACGCCGAGCTGTCACGTCTCCAAACCCAAACTCAAAATGGAGACTGAAACGCCCAGGACACAAACACACACACATTTTAAATAAAAGTCATTAGCTTTGACTTTATTACAGCCACAACTAATGCAGCTCCATATTTAGCACTAACAGATATAGACTTGGTTGTCAGCAGAAGAAGAAGAAGAAACAACAACTGTGAAGTGATTTTTACTCACGACAGCTTCAAATTCTGGATTTTATGTTTGTAAGTCGAGTTTGGTTCAGTTCAGTGAAATAAAGAGAAGCTAGGATCATATTTGGTCCAAGTTTACACCTGTTTTGAGCCAGATTCTCTGAGTTTAGGTTACCGTTACCGTCACTTTTGCCGGGTAATTTTTAGCCGATATAATATACCCCCAAAAAAGTACTTGTCATTAAAAATAGATCAAAATACGACTTGATAAATAAGAGTGGTTTTCTTTCATTTTAAACTGTGGTATGTGTAATAAAATGGAAATCAAAAGGACGATCCTACAAACATGCTCGAAAATTACAAAAAAATTGGAATTTGAGAACAAAAACTTAAAAATCCTGATGCAGGAAACTTGGTCTTTGGTTCCTGAGACATGTGAGTCTTCCCTGATGAAGCTCAGACTCCTGGACACGCAAACAGCAACAGGAGAGAGGAACAAGTGTGTAAAAATGACCACTTGATTAAAATATTGTTTTCACCTCAAGAATTCACTTTGAAATCACCACTTTGCGATATATATTCATAATTCATAATAAATAGCAAGATACATATTGTAGCTTTTGGCAAAAAAAAAAAAAAGGAACCGTACATCAGCTCTTTCACTATTGCCGTGTGAAAATCCAACACAGTCTCACTAGATGGCGCACTTTTAAAACAGCGTATTTTGAGCACGAGTTCACAGCTGTTTTTAGTACTTATGTTACGCCGTACATTTAGCACGATATGAAAAAGAATAAAAAAGACACGAGATTTCACAGCAGCAAAATAGGACGAGTTTTGGTTGAAGCCACGTGGGGACGTTTTCTTCAAGTGAAACGGGTAAGTTCAGGCATAAAGTTACTAAAATGTGTAAGTTTAGGTCTGGGGCTTGGGGCAGGTTAAGATTAGAATCAGGATTTCATGAATATTCATAAATAAGAACACGTCTTAACAACCACCAGTGAAATGAATGGGGACTGTGATGTGTACTATAATTACACAAAACAGCCGTGAACTCGTGCTAATCATACCTCATTTACATGTTGTGTAATGTCGTGGGAAATGTACGCTTTCTTGTGAGATCGGGCTCGAAAATCACCCAAAAGCAAGCTTGTGTTGCTCACGAGCTGAGATGTCAGAGACACTAATCCTGAGACAGAATGAGCTGGAGTTGACCTGGGACAGTAAATATAGTGACTATGATGAATGTTGTCACCCTTGACATGTGGCAGGATCACTTGAATTTAAACACTAACACTATCACTGGTGAAATCCACCCAAAACTTACATTACCCTCTTTCACTATCGCCCGGAGAAAATCACCTGAAAGCAAACCTGTTGGAAAAAAGTGGGCTTTGGGGAAACACCAACACCTTAGATTCAAAAACACTGGTGAAGTTACCCAGGGACTCATGAAGCTCAGAAAAATCCAACATATTGAAAATTATGTAAATCACCCGGTGATAGTGCTCTAGGGTTAATAGATGTTTTTGTGATGATAGAACCAAGAGTCCAGGGGATTTAGATTACACCAGCAGAATCAGTTGGTTCTTGACTGTTTTTAAGATACGTCTTTTCCCATTGTCCCACTGCACCTTAACCCTCGTATGTGCGCTCCGTCACGAGAAGATTATTCCAACGCAGCAGCAGTCGGAGCTGAGAGAGCAGACAGTCGAGGGTTAGCGCGCAGACAATCCACAAGTAACTACTATCAGGCCTCCGGCTGCTGCGTGCTGTGTGTTTTGGGAGTTAGAAGAGATGTAAACGCTGCCATTGAGAAAATCTAAAGCAAAACTGTGCCACAAAAGAGAGTTCTGGGTTTGAGAAAAGCACTGGATCCAGAGCTAAAATAGTTGTTCTCATGTGGGAACTCGTCACAAAGGAGGAGCTACAAAGGTTACAGGAACAACAAAAAGTTCCAGTAAATGCAAATGTTTGTAAATTATTGAGTCATCACTAAATTATAGATACTAATACTGTATAAACATTTACTTCCGGTCTCTATTTTAACATAAACCTGAACTAGTCGAGCAGAATCATGACAAGAGGAACTGGCCCACTCTTGATATTAAAATCAGCTGAAGTACAGGCTCAAATAAATCAGATGATCATTACGAATAACGTACAGGTGGGAACGCTTGGTGGTTGGAGGGGCTTATCAGTTCTGTGGTGAGTCAGGGGCTTAAGACTTACATTCTGCAGCTTTAGAAATTATTAGGACATAACTATAGTTATAGTTATAGATCTGAGTTAGCACATAGCCCACGACATGTGTTTAAACTCTTAATATTTGAAATATTTGAAAAGCCTACAGTACTTTACTAAGGGGCAATCTGGAGCCATCACTTTAGAACAAAAACTGGAAGTAAACGATTAGTTAATGTTTGTTTGTATCTTACTTAAATACTATCTAATCATTTAGTAGAAGTAATGTTATCTTAATAATTTACAAACATCTGTAAACACTTTGTATCAGTTTATTGTTATAAAGTGTTATCAAAGTTCTTACAGTGTAAAAACGCCTCATGTTAATTATGTCCCGGGTTAGAGTAGTTGTGACTGGTGCTGTCCGTGGTTCTGAAAAAACCTTGACACCAGGAGACGCCAGGTACCAATGTTTAAAAAATGATTCCATAATTTGAGTCAGTGGTTAATTTGGATCAACACACAATTAATGATTCACTGTTTCAATACTGGGATCAGACATCAGTGTCAATCTATGACATTTAGCTGTATCAGAGACGCCCATTTCAGGGGCTGTTGTTGTTGTGAATTTGAGCTCTACATAAACAGATTGATTGATTGATTGTTACTGCAAAAATCCTCCATCCATGACGTCACAAAACTGGAACATTCAAAACAGTGTTTTCTGAGGCTCAGAGGGGAAAGAACAGTGTGTCGGACACAACTCTGAGTTTGTGAAAAGGAAATCATGTTACAACAGGATTTAACACTCAAAATTGTTCTTCTGCTTGATGAGGGTTCTTACCTTTCAATATCAACCAACTCTGCTGAACAAAACTTTAAAACAACACAATTAAAGTTTGCTGTAGAGCTGTCCATGGTCCTGAACTCAAACAGGATAATTTAAACTTGTTATAATAATATTTTTCTGAATGAATTAGCTTAAGTTTGTTCAGTGACCGCAGAGTTTCCACACAGAGCAGTTTTAAGTCGAGTTTAGTCCCGTTTCCTGATTCTACAGGAGCTGTCCGCGGTCCTGAACTCAAACAGGATCATTTAAACTTGTTATATCCGTGATCGAGTTTGTTCAGTGGCGGCAGAGCTTCCACACTGAGCAGTTTTAAGTTTCCTGATTCTGCAGGAGCTGTCCGCGGTGCTGAACCATCTGGAGACATTTGGGAGACTGGACCTTGTGTGTCTGTGCTTCAGGAAGAGACAGTCAGCTCCGGCCATCTGCTCCTCGCTCACCTCCTCAACATGTTCAACCAGAGACTCAAGTCTGACTGAGGACGGATGTAAGAGAACGACGGCTCAGTTCTGAAAGAGCAACAGCAGAAGTGGGACTGAACCAGATTATTTGGTGGCGGTATAAGGAGGCTGTGATCTCTTCGGTGGGTTCAATGCCTCGTTGCACAGGATAATAATTATTACAGAAACTGATGTAAAATGTTATATAATTTTGGTTGTCGTCTGAGTTTATAGTCCTGAACAAATCGTCCATGTTTGTAAAAATGTCTGTTAAGGTTCACCTGACTTTTCCCTCCTGTAATTCACCAAACTCACACGTCTTTTATGTAATTCTAATCCTTCTGTGTAAGTGTATGTGTGTGTTTGTGTTTTCAGTCTGTGAGCTGATTATAAACTGATTCCAAAATTAAAGTTTTATGTTGGTTAAACTCATGTATGTGAGTTGTCTAATGGTTGTCTCTCCTTTCTCTTTCTCTCGCTCTCTCCCCCTTCTTTTTTTGCTCTCCGTCTCTCTCTCTGTCTCTCTTTCTCCCCTGCCTCTCTCTTGTCTCTCTTTCTCCCCTGCCTCTCTCTTGTCTCTCTCTCTTCTTCCCTTGTCTTTCTCCCTCTCTGTCTCTCCTCTTTCTCTCTCTTGTCTCTCTCGCTTTCTCTCCCCTCTCTCTCTCCTTCTCTCTGCGGTCTCTCTCTCCCTCTTTCTCTCTTTCTCTTTCTTTTCTCTCTCTTCCTCTCTTTCCTCTGGGCGACACGGTGGGGCAGCGGTTGGCGCTCTGGTCTCATAGCAAGAAGGTCCTGGGTTCGACTCCCGGGCCGCCCGGGGGCTTTCTATGTGGAGTTTGCATGTTCTCCCCGTGTTTCTGCGTAGGTTTCCTCCTACAACTAAAAACATGTCCATTAATGCCTCCCCTGACCCTTCCCCCAGGGCTCCTCTGCAAAAGAGATTCTGAATCTCAGTGGGACTTCCCTGGTTAAATAAAGGTCAATTAAAATTAAAATTTCTCCCCTCTCTCCCTCTCTTTTCTTTCTTTCTCTTTTCCCCTGTATCTCTCTCTCCCTTCTCTCCTGTCTCTCTCTCCTGTCTCTTCTTTCTTTCTTTCTTTCTTTCTTTCTTTCTTTTCTTTCTTTCTTTCTTTTCTTTCTTTCTTTCTTTCTTTCTTTCTTTCTTTCTTTCTTTCTTTCTTTCTTTCTTTCTTTCTTTCTCCCCCTCTCCTGTCTTTCTTCTTCCCTCGTATTTCTCCCTCTGTCTCTCCTCTTTCTCTCTCTTTCTCCCCTGTACCTCTCTCTCTTGTGTCTCCTGTCTTTCTCCCTCCCTCTCCCTTTCTTTTTTATTTCTTTTTTTCCTTTTCTTTCTTACTGTCTTTCTTTCTCCTTTTCCCCTGTATCACTCTCTCCCTCTCTCTCTCTTTTCTTTCTTTCTTTCTCCTCTGTCTCTTTCCCCCTCTTTCACCCCCTCTCTCCCTCTATTTTCTTTCTTTCTCGTTTTTCCCCTGTCTCTCTCTTGTCCCTCCTTTCTTTTTCTTTCCTTCTATATACTTTCTTTCTTTCTTTCTCCCCCTCTCCTGTTTCTCTCTTTCTCTCTCTCTTTTTGTCTCTCTTTCTCTTCTGCATTTCTTTATAACTTGAAAGTTTAAGTTGAAAAAGCTTTGACTCATATTGTCAAGTTCTATCAACACAAATATTGAAGTCAGTTTAACTTTTTTGGCCTTTAGATTTTTTACAGTGTATTTATGAATTGTGCGTCTATTAAAGCAGAATGTAGACAGCATAAACAGATTTATTTTTACATTGAAGTACAAGATGTCGGCCTAAATCCCGCGCGCTGAGCTACACTGGCCCGTTACTGCCGCTCAGACCTTGGTCCGGCTGCGATGGCCCTCTCGGTGCTTCTGTTTCCTCCGTCTCTAAACCCCCGGGACGCCGAAGCCTGGATTAAACGCACGGGGCAGATTTCCCACAGGCCCAGTCATAAACTTTACTTTCACCAGTTTGTGGAAGAACATCGTTACGGCCGCGGCAATAAACGGACACTTTGATTTGTGCTGCAGCGGAGGAGGAGGGAAGGTTTACATGTGTGAAAGGAGAAGGTTAAGTCTTCTACACAACTGGAGCTTGATTTTCATTTTAGGACAGATTTCTTCTTCACAAATTAGTTTAAGTCAGGACTAAACGTGGACCAGAGTCAGGACTAAACACGGACCAGAGTAAGGGCTAAACGTGGACCAGAGTCAGGACTAAACATGGACCAGAGTAAGGACTAAACGTGGACCAGAGTAAGGACTAAACATGGACCAGAGTCAGGGCTAAACGTGGACCAGAGTCAGGACTAAACATGGACCAGAGTCAGGACTAATAATGTGACAGAGTCAGGACTAAACCTGGACCAGAGTCAGGACTAAACATGGACCCAGAACTCCTCCAGTGTGCAGAAGACCGTCTCATGCTCTGCTGTTTCTCTCTCTACAGTCTGACTCTGTGTCTGTTCTGGTGGTGACAGGACACGACAAAGATCCTCTCATTATTCCGTCCATCACCTTCATGTTTCTCATCGTCTGTGTGCCTGTGTCTGTGCGTGTGTGGGGTAAAATCACATTGTGGAACCTTAAATCAGATCAGTCATCGCAGACACAGATCCGCTTGGAGTTTGTCAATTCATTTAGCAGAACCAGAAGTCCGCACTACGACGCTGGGTTTGTGGCTTTGTGAGGTAAGTTTGGGTTAAACCTGATGTAGCGGGACTATGAAGGGGGATTTGTTTCAGAGCAGATTGAAGTGAACCCATGACCTGCTCAGAAACATTAGTATAAATCAAGAATATCACTCTTTGACCAATCAGAGTGAGTTGTTTGGGTGGGAGAGAAAGAGAGAGAGCCAGAGAGATTTCAATAATCCCTAAATCACTGTTACTCAGCCGAGTCTGTCTGCTGTTGTTTGCTTGTTTTCCGTTGTCCTGTGATAACTACATTTCCATAAATACCTTTGTTTTGCTCACTTACATAATCCAATCTGAAGCTTTTCATCAGTGTTGTGGAGAAGACTTTGAATAGAGTCATTAGTAACACACTGCTGGTTAATCTACTTTGTGTAATGTTGTATTCATCGATCATCTTAAGTCTTAGGGCCTGGTTAGCACTTGGATGGGAGACCGCTGGAACATGAAGAGCCACAGTGGGACGACATGAGTGGACTGTCGTTGTGTCCTTGGGCAAGACACTTAACCCACACTGCCTCAGTGTCTGTTACACTGGAGAGTGGATTCTAGATTTTAAAGCGCTTTGAGTGCCTTGAACGGTGGAAAAGCGCTATATAAATAAAGACCATTTACCATTTACCAAAAATCAAATGGAAACCCTCTATTTACAGTCAAACCAACCATTCTGGGATCAGGATCAGAATCAGTTTTTACTCTAAACTTATAAATAAATAAAAAAAAATACCTAAAAATTCTCTATAATTTAATAGGACTTCAGCTTTTGAAGAGGAATTGTCAAAACTCAAAATATATCAAATCTTGTGTCATTCTGTCCCAGGCTGTGACTCCGGCTGTTCTGATTCTTACATTTACAAAGGAAATTTCAGGCGAAAAACCTGATGTTCTTTTGTGCAGAGCTTCTTCTCACTAAAAAAACTAGAATCAATCAGACAACAACAACAGAAATGACTGACACAAACCCATTGAACGTCCTTAGACCCGTGTCAGAGTCCGGTTACAGTCTGAGATCAGCCTCGGTTACATCACACTCAGTTTCCCGCGTTAGAAGCTTGAAACGGCCGGAGCAGAGGCTGAACCGGGAGCGTTCGGAATGTCGGGAACAGCACCAGGAGGAAGAGGAGGAGGAGGAGGAGGGGAAAGGGACACGGCCAAGAATTACTCAACAATTACAGTAATGACAGAGGAAAGAGGCTGTGTGAGGGAAACAAAGGAAGGAGTCGCTAGAACAACAAACAACAACAAGTGTTTATGACAAAGTTCTTTCCCTCTTTTTTCTCTCTTACTATTCCAATTTCTTTTTCCTTTCTCATCTCTTCATCTCCTCTTCCTCTCCACCTCTATCCTCTTTCCTTCTCTCAGCTTCTCTACCCCTTCCCCTCTTTTCTCACTTACCCTTTCTTTCCTGTCTCTTCTCTCTTCATCTCCTCTCATCTCTTCATCTCCCATTCCTCCCTACCTCCTCCTTCATTCCTTCTGTTTGTCTCTCTTCTCAATCTTTACCTTCATCGCCTCTTTTTCTCTCATCCCTTTTTTCTCACCTACTTTTCCTTATTTCCCCGGTTTCTTCTTTCTTCATCTCTTCTTCTCTACCTCCTTCCTCTATCTTTCTTTTGCCTTTCTTTCTTTCTTTTCACTGCATCTGTTTTTTCTCTTGCATCTCTTTCCTTCCTCTTTCTTTATATCCTTTCCCCACACCCTCTCCATATCTCTCTCTCCTTTCTCTGCCCCCCTCTACTGCCTCTTTTCCCCATTTCTTTTTCACCTCTTTCTCCCTCTCCTCCCCTTGTTCTCAATTTCTCTCGCTCTCTCTCTCCTCCCTCTTTCTCTCTTACCCTTCTTTTTCTCTGCTTCCGTTCTTTCTCGCTTGACGTCTTCTCTCTACCCTTCTTTTCTCCTTAGCTCACTCCCCCTTTCTCTCCCTCTTTTCTCCCTCTCTTCTCTGCCCCTCCCCTATCTCTTCACCTTTCTTTTTCGTTTCTCTCCCTTTCACTCTCTTTTCCCCTTCTCCCCTTATGCTGCATGTGCTGTCATTTGTTTGTCTGCCTCTCTCTCTTCCTTTTACTCTCTCCCTCTGTCTCCCTTCTCCTCCTTCTCTGCCCCGGCTCTCTTTACCTCTCCTTTCTTTCTCTCTCTACCCTGCTTCTATCTGGCCTTCTCTCCTCTCTTCCACTTTATTTCTCCTTCTTGCACTTCATCTCTGTCCTTCCTTTCTTTCTGTCTCCATATCTTTAGCTCACTCTCTCTCTCTTTGCCATTTCTATTTTCCTCCCCCTCTTCCTTTCCTCTCTCTCTCTCTCTCTCTCTCTTCCTTTCCTCTCTCTCTCTTCCTTTCCTCTCTCTCTCTCTCTCTCTCTCTCTCCCTTTCCTCTCTCTCTCTCTTCTTTCTTTCCTCTCTCTCTCTCTTTCTTTCCTCTCTCTTTCTTTCTCTCTCTCTTCCTTTCCTCTCTCTCTCTCTTCCTTTCCTTTCTCTCTCTCTCTCTCTTCCTTTCCTCTCTCTCTATCTCTTCCTTTCCTCTCTCTCTCTTCCTTTCCCCTCTCTCTCTCTCTTGCTTTCCTCTCTCTCACTCTCTCTTCCTTTCCTTTATCTCTCTTTCTCTCTTCCTTTCCTTTCTCTCTCTCTCTCTCCCTTTCCTTTCCTCTCTCTCTTCCTTTCCCCTCTCCCTCTCTCTTGCTTTCCTCTCTCTTTCTCTTCCTTTCCTCTCTCTCTCTCTCGCTTTCCTCTCTCTCTCTCTTGCTTTCCTCTCTCTCTCTCTCTCTCTCTCTCTCTCTTCTCTCTCTCTATCTTCTCTTCCTTTCCTCTCTCTCTCTCTCTTCTTCTTCCTCTCTCTCTTCTCTCTTCTCTCTCTCTCTCTCTCTGCTTTCCTTTCCTCTCTCTCTCTTTCTCTCTCTCTCCTGTGCCTTCAGTCTGAAGTTTAGGGGAGAACATGAAGAAAGAAGGTTCTGTGTTCAACTTCCCTTTCTTGTGAAGTTTGCATGTTCTCCCCGTGTCTGTGTAGCTTCCTCCGGCTGCTCAGATTTCTCCTATAACTAAGAATCATGTCCAGTAAGTCTTGTAACTCTCGTAAAAGCAGTGGACATGTTTGTATCAGTCAAAAACGTTGCAATATTCATAACCGGCGCAGTAAAGTGTAAAGTGATGAAACTGCAGGACGTCCCGAGTCCAAAGCAGCTGATTGTGAACACGACCTTTCACCTCCGTGTTGAAACCACACATGTGACTGAACACGCAGGAAACATGTTACAGTCAGATGGATTAGAAGTCCGACTGCTCGTGTGTTTGTGTCCGAGCCGTGAAGATAAATGTGACGTAAAGTGAGGCTGAGCGCTGACTGTGTCCACCAGCAGGACCAATCACATTTAGACATTTAGAACTACTGCATGACTATGTTTGTATGGAGTCAATATTTGGGGTAAAAGTTAATATTCTGGATTCTACTGTGGACCTGGTAAAACAGTAGCCAGGCTAACGCCACCTAGTGCCTCTGCTCCATTTCATTTCACTCCAGCAACTAGGTCAGGAGTTTCAGAGCTTGTTGCGGTTTGAAATAAATTGAAAAACAATTGTCCAATCAGCGAACAGCAAACAGCGGTTACGTAAAATCCAAGCGTCTGTTTGTAGTTCCACAAGTTTGCCGTTAAATTTGAATGTACCTGTATCCATCACAGAAACCACAGACATGTCTATCATCATGTTTACACGCAGCTAATAAACCGTTAGCATTAACCCGACTGCACACAGCCATGTCAACACCTACAAAAAATGAAAATACTCATAGGCTACTCATACTCATAAAAAATAAAAATTAAGAATAACTGCTTATGTAAAGTCTAATCGGAATATTCCGATGTAAAAGAAATATTAGGACTCCTCACTGATGTCCTAAAGATACAAGGAAAACATGCTCACAGAGACAACACCGGGTCGCTTATGACAGCCCAATTTCACAGGAAAGAGTACATATACCACGACATAACGCAACATGTAAATGAGGTATGATTAGCACGAGTTTAAGGCTCTTTTGTGTAATTATAGTACGCATCACAGTCCCATTCATTTCAATGGTGGTTGTTAAGATGTGTTCTTATTCTTGAAAATCAACAAAATCCTACATCTAATCTTAACCTACCCAAGCCTCAACCCTAATCTTACCCATTTTAGTAACTTTACGCCTAAACTTACGTGTTTCACCTGAAGAAAACGTCCCAACGTGTCTTCAACCAAAACTCGTGTCATTTTTACGCTTTTTCATATCGTGCTATATGTACGGCGTAACATAAGTACACAAAAAAGGACTGATATCGTGCTAAAATACGCTGTTTTTGTGTCGTGCTATATTATATATATATATATATATAGTCGGTCGGTGCCTCCCTGTTTGTGTCAGGCTATCTGTGTTTTTGTCTAGCGCTTCGTGTCCGTGGGCTTCCGCACATATGCCGCCTTTCTCGATCCCTCACACAGGCTGAAAACTGCAAAAGTTTCTGGCTGCAGACCTGTACCGCTGAGCTAAGCCGTACAGCTGCGTCTCTGATCCATGTACACATCCATGTTTACACTGGACTTCCCGGACTACAGCTGATTTGTCACCCGCAGTACATACGTAACGTCCGGTAATGAACAGACAGCAGTGATTGGTTAATGCGAAAAAGGCTCCGCCTACCAACAACAAACAAGCTCTAATGCTGAGACGTCAGACGGTTTCCACGGAGTGAATGAAACCGGCTGAAACATCAATTCACCTAAATTATTTGTTTCAAGGTGTTGTTCTAATTCTTTTGTTCTGATTTCAAGTCAAACTATTTGCCAGTGTTGCAAAACGTTTTTACTCACAACTTTAGCAAATTTGATTCAAGCTAAACTCTCTGTCGGAAATGTGAGCATTTTTATTCTGATCTGCCTAAAATGACTAAAACTGAGATGAATATTTTTGATTTTACTGAGATTAGACAATGACTTTTTGCAGTGTGGAATAACTTGGTGCAGAATTGCTACTTTGGCACTCAAGGGGTTAATTACAGATTATAATTAAATATACTCTCAATTTTTTCAATCGCTTGACAGCACTACACAAAGTCAGTTTTTACTGTTTCTTTTTGGCCTCATGCAATCACAGTCTGTGTTAACAAAGTTTTAAGAATGAAGAGCCTTCTGCACACTCCCGAAGTCTTGGCCTGATTTGAAGCCTGATGTGTCCCTCTACGACTCCACGAGGCGTAGCTAGACTAAGGATTAAGGTAATAGATTTGTTGTAGTTTTTCTCCTTATGTCTGTGCGTCACTGCAGCTTTGTTAAGATTATTTTTGAGGTTCACCTGCTGCACAAGCGAGGACCTTTACAACAGACGCATCTGGTGCATCTGCCTTGTGACGTCGACTCTTAAAATGTCATTATCTGTAAATAAACACCGTACACACCGTTTCATCTCCAACACACATGCTCATTAAATTATGTGAGAAGCACCTTTACTAGACTAGAGAACACGCCCAACACTGTTTGTTTAAACTTTTTTATTTAACGTGGCCCATGATGCTGTGTCAGTGTAATGCTGCGTTTAGACCGGACAGCGAGTGTCCAGTTTACATGTTAAGTCAATGTAAACCTGCGTCTTGAGGCGTCCAGCAATTTTTCGTCTAGTGGGTCAAAATGTGTTTTTTATGACACATCTTGCGAAGTAGACAAACTGCAGCAGACGCTTTGGCCTCATCAGGCGTCGATGCCCAAGTTGGGCTCTGCTGAACTTTCAAGCATCGAACGCCAAATGGAAAGGACTGTTTACTGAAGTCTTTTAATAACTTTTATTAACGAAAAGTCGCTTGTTTGTTTTTTTGTTTCAAAGGCTAGTTCATTCCTTGCTCTGAAAATCTGGCGATACGGTAAAACAAACAACACGGGACATGATTTGGACTGACAATGAGCTCACATGGATCTATTAAAATGCTCGTTGTCGTGTTTAAACCTGCTGTACGACGTGACACTGGAGGAGGACAGAGACAGCACGAGGACATTGTCTGGAGGAGGAGAAAGTTGTGCGATCGTGTAAGCTACGTTTTATAAATGCAGCAAGCCTTTCTTTCTCTTCTGTCTATGTGGAAAACAAAGCCATTAGCAGTAAAAGCGGACACGCAAAGAAGCTCGTCAGGGCGTAAAAAATGTCCCAGTCCCCTGACGCATCAGCTTTGAAAATATTCTGCGGCAAAATTCGCTTAAACACGCGCAAAATCTGACGCTTCTGTCCGGTCTGTACGCAGCATAACAGCTCCTCCGCTGTCCTGTGACCTTTATAAACCTGCTTTAATCCACTGGCGTTTCATCATTGTTGTTGTTTCACTTTTATAACCGCGCACAAACACTCTTCGCTCGATCATGTGGCACACGCACTGTTCTCCGCTCGCTGCTGTGCTCTACAAGTCTGTGTCGCCTCTGTTCTTCTGACACATGATGCCACTGTCAAAAAAAACATCCTTGTAAATGTCCTTATGTCTGTGGCCTGTTCTGTTCTCTACTCCTCTAGATCTTTAACGCCCACAGCCAACAAAGGGTTAAAACAGACCATTCACTCATTAAATTATCTAAAATCACAGCCCGCCGCTGAACTGCTTATCCAGTTCTTTTGACACGCTGTTACGAGACGCACAAATCCACACCGAGCTCGCGCCGTCACGCTTGCATCAAACATTTGTTTCTGTCCGCGTCCTGGCGAAATCTGCTGAAGAAACGAACCGAAAGCAGCGCTACGCCACATCCTCGGCCACGACAGAGAGAAACAGGCCTGGATTTACCGGCGTTTGGGTCTGAAAAGAGAGAGAAAGAGGGAGAGAAGAAAGAGAGAGAGTGGGAGAAGGAGGGAGACAGCCGGAGATATAGCGCGCTGATGTAGCGTCCAAGCTAATTAGCAGATTGCTCCTGTTTTTTGGCCGCGCGGCTCGGGCAGTATTAATTGATTGGTTGTTTAATGGAAGAGGAGAGAGAGGAGAGGAAGAGGAGGAGTGGAGGAGAGGAGGGGAGAGGGGTGGGGGAGTGGAGGGAGGAGGGAGAGGGAGGGGTGCTGGGATCAGCTAATGGCACAGTGTGGAGTAAGCAATACCAGAGTGAGAGAATCAGCAGTATCCAAAGAAGCAGAAACACGGCAGAAATGAAGAGAGGGAGAGAGAGACGGAAAGAGAGAAGAGAGAGAGAAGAGGGGGAAAGAGGGAGAGAGAGAGAGAGAGAGAGAAGAGGGGAAAGAGGGAAAGAGAGAGAGAGGAGAGAGAGAGGGAGAGAGAGAGGGGGGGGAGAAGAGAATAGAAAGAGAGAGAGAAGAGAGAGAGGGAGGGAGAAGAGAGAGAGGGGGAGGGAGAGAGAAGAAGAGGAGAGAGAGAGAGAAGAAAGAAGAGAGGGAGAGAGAGAAGAGGGAAGAGAAAAGAGGAGAGGGAAAGGAAGAGAGAGAGAGAAGAACAGAGAAGAGGGAGGGAGAGGGGAGACGAAGGGAGAGAGAGGGAGAGAGAGAGAAATAAAAAGAGGAGAGAGAGAGAGAAGAAAGAAGAGAGGGAGAGAGAGAAGAGGGAAGAGAAAGAGGAGAGGGACAGGAAGAGAGAGAGAGAAGAACAGAGAAGAGGGAGGGAGAGGGGAGATGGAGGGAGAGAGAGAGGAAGAGAAGAGCGAAGAAGAGAAAAGAGGTGAGGGAGACAGAGAGAAAAACAAATGAGGAAGCGAGAGACAGAGAGGAGGAAGAGAGAGAGCAAGAGAAGGAGAACATAGGAAGAGAGAATAGAGAGAAGGAGAGAGAAGAGAGGGTGGAGGAAGAAAGAGGGAGAAGAGGAGAGAAAGAGAGAGAAGTAGAGAACAGAGGAAGAGAGAAGAGAGAGCAAGAAAGAGAATTGGTGGAGGAAAGGAGAGAGAGAATATAGGAAGAGAGGAGAGGGAGATAAGGGAAAGGGAGAGAGAGGTGGGGGCAAGAAGAACAGAGAAGAGGAGAGAAAGAGACAAGGAGAGAACAGAGAAAGAGGAGAGAGAGAGAAAAAGAGAGGGGGTGGAGGAGGGACGAGAGGGAGGAGAGAGAAGATGGCAAGAGTGAGGAAGAAAGAGGGGGAGAAAGAGATAAGTCAGGAAGGGAGGAGAGAAGGAAAAAAAGGGGAGACAGGAAGGAAGGAAAGAAAAGAGAGTGAGAGATATAAAAGTTTGGATAGCAAAAAGAGGGATGGATGTAGAGGAGGGAAAAGGAGGGACAGGGAAGGAGAAGAGAGGCAAAGAGAAAAGCGAAAGAGAGGGGAAAATGGAGAGAGAGAGAGAGAGAGAGAGAGAGAGAGAGAGAGAGAGAGAGAAAGAGCTGATCAGAGCTGAGAGTCACAGATGGAGAAGCACTAACTACGTTTGCGTCGCCTTATTTTCATTTGGAAATAATTGTTTAATGAAAAAGAGGAAAATGTCAAAACGCTGCTGTAGAGCGGCTCCATTAAAGATAAAATAATGACCATTCTTATTTAAATCATACTTTAAATGAAGCTTATATTTGCTCAAAGAGAAGACGGAGCATCAGAGAATGAACGGACATTGAACTCACTTAAACATTTCTCTGGTGCGGACACTTCTTGCACAAACCTTTAGTCTTTTGCTCACAGTTCATTCTGATATCAGTACAAACCTAAAGTCAGACTGTGGTGACTCTGCAGAGGCTAAAACAGAATGAAGATATGAGCAGAAGTAAAGCCGGCTGCACACTAGAGAAGTTTAAGATCGTTTGTGATTTTTAGAGTCAAAAACAGAATGTTCCACAGACATAAAGACTTTTCCAGGATTATTAGTCTGACATTGGCTTCATGTGTCAGAAGAACAGAGACGACACAGACTTGTGGAGCAGCAGCAGTGAGCGGAGAACAGTGTGTGTGTCACGTCATCGAGCGCAGAGTGTTTTCTTTCATGTGCGCGGTTACTAAAGTGAAACCACAACAACTATGAAACGCCAGTGGATTAAATCAGGTTTATAAAGGTCACAGATGCACCAGGTCAACTTCACCATGATGCTCCTGACAAACAGTCCTAACAGAGTGATGCACAGACAGAAGGAAAGAAACTACAACAAATCTCTTACGATAATTCATACTCAGGCCAGAAGACTTTACTCTGAAAAATAACCTAAATCAGTGCTTCCCAAATGGGGGGGCAGGGAGCAGTGCCGATAAATGTGCTTAAAGACTCCTTTGAGGAAGCACAAACACAGAAAACCTCCACGGTGACAACAGCTGCAGCAGCAAGCAGAGCTACAACACAAACTGGACAGTAGACGACATGTTAACGCACCACGTGGTTATTCTCGATTAATTATTTTGTCTGTGTCAACGCAGGTCACGTGACGCACAAATGAAAGTTCTCTCCCTCACGCTCATAAACAGTCCACAAACAGAAGATCTCTTTCTCTGCGGCTATCACAGTGAACACAAGAAAGAGAGGTCTGTTGTACTGAGAGCGGGACAGAGACGAGTCTGAGTGCCGTCTGAGTTTTTAAATCATCCAAAAAGACCCAGGAGTCACGGAGATATGTTAAAGTCGTCAAACCGAGAATGACGCTGACACCTCATTAAGAATCAGCCTCGATCAGCGGCGATTTGCAAACTTTTACATTTGTGTTTGTGTTTGTGTATTTACTTTGAAAACTTAAAAAAAAAAAAGGATTTTTTTACTTCCCACAGTGTATTTAGTGCACACTCAGCTGGTTTTAACCAGGACTATCCCAGAACTGGACCAGGTTTTCATCAGGACTGAACCAGACTAAACCAGGACTAAACAAGACTCTAGTGAGAAAAACACATGAGCTTGGTTTTATAAATACCTAATCAGTCTAAAACAAGATGAAATAACATTCTAATCCTAAACATTTCCAGACTGATGAAGACTTGGGTGTATAGTTTGGATTCATAGTTTATTAATTGACAATTTATTTATTGATAAATAGACACTTGGTGCTAAAATTATTATCTAAGCCAAAGTAGCTTAGATAATAATTGCAGGCGGGGTAGGGGCATGGATCATTTTTTTTCTATTCCAAGGAGGGCATGGCAAAAAAAGTTTGAGAAGCACTGATGTAAATATAAAGTACAAATATTATTAAAGACACTTCACACCAAAACATGTTCACCAGGGCGAATCGAGCATCAACATATCAACAAGTCACAGTCACAACAAGAGAGAATAAATATAAGATTGTTTAAGAAGTGATTTTATGACAAAAGCAGGTCCGAGAGTGGGCGTGTCCTCGTGACTCACACAGAAGCTCAGCGTGTCCCAGTTCCTCTCTCCTCCTCTGGGGACGCGGCCGCTGTTTAATTGGGCTGATATGGATTCATGCGCCGCCTTATAATTACAGCCGATTAATTACACACAGAGAATCATGGGTAATTACGGAGCAGCCCGGGACAAGGTGAAGCTGCTCCAGGCGCCGACCGCAGCCACGTCACTGAATCATTTCTGCTTATTTATCTCTTCATCATCTCCAAGGAAACGTTTGTCTCTCCAGGGCCACATGGATTTATTCAACTTTGAATGTTATTACTGTTTTCACATTTGTAAACTACAGTCTCTGTTTGAGGAGGAACTAGAAACATTTTAGTTCAAGTCAGTGCATTTACAGCAAGGGTTCTCAAACATTTTCAGACCAGGGACCCCTTATCGGCTTAAAAATCTTCCAAGGACCCCCTATCACTTTTCGCTCTGGTATCACATTAAAATTCAGAAATTAAACCTAAGCTATATAACAAATTTGAATAAATTGTTCATTTCCTAAAGTCATTTTTACTGGTTTACTTGTTTCGATTCAAAGATATCTATATTTTCTATCAAAATTCTACATTTAGGATGATGAATCATAAGAATTTGTTATATTGAAAAAATGTTTTAAAAAAAAATTGGGGGACCCCCTACACATAGTCCAGGGACCCGACTTTGAGAACCACTGATTTACAGCACTTAGATGTAAATTTTAAGAATTAATTTAAATAAATATTTTGAGAAAATCAGTGCACACAGATGGTTTAAAAGTAGATCTCATAGCAAACTGTAAGTGTAAGTGTATGTCTGACTATTTTCATTCAGTCATTTTCTACCGAGGAGACAGGTGACTTTGGGCCTTAGGCAGGGGAACACTCTAGACCAGGGGTGTCAAACTCAGGCACGGGGGCCAAATTCAGCCCTCAAGAAGATATCATGTGGCCCCTGAGCATAATTTCGGATTATTATTGATAGTGGCCCCTTATATTGCTGAGATGTGACTGTTAAATGTAATATGCACTGGAATGCAGCAAAAAGCATACAATCTGTCCAAAGTTCTCTTGCAATGAAATTATGTACAATATAATGTAATGTGACACAAGATCATTCTGGATATACAGTAAATGTGTTATATTAGCTTTATACAGCCATATTTGAATTTAACACAGAGGAACCTATATTTTAAAATGCGACCCTCGACCAACTCTGACTCTGATCGATTTGGCCCCAGCACCATTTGAGTTTGACACCTGTGCTCTAGACAGTGGCCAGGTCATCGCAGGGTTAGACTGACAATCATTCACTCTCTCATTCACTCACAGGCCCAGGGACCCTAAACATGAGGTGGGAGAAAACCGGAGAAAACTGATGGTGAAATGTTGACTTGGCTCAACCCGGAAGTTCTCTTTATTGAGAAGCCAGAACTCTAACCACTCTGATCCTGTATCACTAAACATTTAAAATTAAAATTAAAAGACAAACAACTGTCTGGACTCTTTGTGAAGCTGAGGCTCTGTTAGTTAATCTGCATTCACAAAACAACCGAACCAGACTCGACTCGATTCGGAGCCAAAACTGTAACATCGCCTCTTTCTCTAAACTGGATCAGTTCTGTTCACAATACACTTATTCAGCCCGATCTTGCCCCTTTGTCTTAGCCGGTCTTAGCCTTGGTCTTAAGTATTCCTCTGTTGGCCACTAGTGGCTCTCTCCAAGCTCTATACACTGTCAGTGTAGAAGGTGTGGCTCCAGCCAGATGTGAGGGGGTGCAGTTTTTTTCATTGAACCTGACACATGCTCACGCCTGTGACAAGTGAGCAGCTGCTTTAGGATTACAGGCAAAAGAGAACTGTAGCAGCAGCTTCAGTTTAAAAAAAAAACTGCAATAATAGAAATCTATTTGGTGAAAGTCTATTTACTTGACAGACTTGATCAACTTTGTCTAAAAATGAGGCCAACATTTTTTTAACGTGTTGACACATAAAAAATGGTTTAAAAAATACATGATGGCCTCTTTGGCCTTTCCATAGCATTCACACTGACCCATGTTCACTCTCACATCTGATTATCTTTTTTATTAAGTCAACAAGCTTTATGTAAAAGAAAAGACACATTTTTAGACAAAGTTGTTAAAGTCTGTCAAGTACATAGACTTTCACCAAATAAATTTCTATTACTTCAGTTTTTTTCCAAACTGAAGCTGCTGCTACAGTTCTCTTTTGCCTGTAATCCTAAAGCAGCTGCTCACTTGTCACAGGCGTGAGCATGTGTCAGGTTCAATGAAAAAAACTGCACCCCCTCACATCTGGCTGGACCCACACCTTCTACACTGACAGTGTATAGAGCTTGGAGAGAGCCACTAGTGGCCAACAGAGGAATACTTAAGACCAAGGCTAAGACCGGCTAAGACAAAGGGGCAAGATCGGGCTGTTTGTATTTGCCTCCATCTAACATTTTGAACTTTCACAATTACTCAATCGAATCGAACTATCCAGGCAAACAAATCCTGATCCCAATCAGAAGTGGATCGTGAATGCAGCCTTAGTCTGAACTGAACGACAACTGACTGTCTTAAAGTGCCCATGACAGGTTGAACTGCTCATTTCACAAAGATGTAGTTAACTCTTTCCCTGCCAATGACGACAATTGTCGTCATAAGCTTTTTATTATATGCGGCGATAGAGGGCTCTCTGACGCACGTGTCCGGTGCATCAGCATTTAGCAATCATGTTGCACTTTCATATATTCACCACCGGAGTGCAGTATCACATTAGCACAAGGCCGCAGAGGAAAGCCCAGGACCCAGATGCACGTCTTTCCTGTTTACTTTATGCAGCGCAGTCGGCTGTGTTTACATGATCATTCGACTCTAAAGGATCGGCTTTCTTTTCAAACGGATTACAGGCAACACATCTTGGACTAAAAACATAGTTGAGTAAGTTTAGAACAGATATTTGATCTTTAAAATGAAGAAAAGACGATCTACAGGACTAGGACTCTGAGGAGAACGACATATGCAGCGAGTCTGGAGGAGAAAAACTAAACTTTCACTTCTGTGAGCGATTCATAAGTGTCAGAGTGAGTAAAACTACTGTATTTGTTCATGTTTGGAGGGTTAAATAATAATCGTTGCCCTGTGAAAGCGTCTGAATCTATAGAATCTGCATCAGAAAGTAGAAAAAGTCCTGTGATGCCTCCTTGTTTGTAACACAGCTTTTGTTGGTTTAAAGATAAAAAGACACTCGTCCTCATTGTTTTAATCACGTGAAGTTCGTATTTATATCCTAAAGACATTATTTCATTGTACTGGCTCATATTCTTTCACCAAAAAGTTGTACAGACAAAAATAACACTGACATGAAGTTTGATTTAGTAAAGGCCGTTATCTCAGAAGTTTCTTGTCAAACACTCAAATCTAATGAAAACAACAAATTTCAAAAGCCTATAAAAAGAGAACGGATTATTGTAGAATAACATTTATTTTTTTAAATGAAAGTAGACACTTTGATGTACAACATGTCATGATTCCAGTTGCACAAGGTTTTTTGTGGAGCTGTGAATATTGCTTAAAATTAGCAAAAAGTCCTGGCAGGGAAGGAGGTCAAAGTCAGAATAGGGCTGGCACTGAAAGAGTTAAGATCAATATTTAAGGTTTTACTAAACATTTTTCAAATTTCATTCCAGTTTGGCCATTTTTAGCAATAAGAATGATGACATCGCGCTAGGTAGTTGCCTAGCGACCACTTAATAGATTGGGCCCAAACTCTTCAAATTTAACTTTTTTTTTTTTTTTTTACTTGAGCCATAAAAATACACTAGAACTCACTTTTCTGTTAAATGTGTGTTTACAGAGCCATAAAAATCTGTTTCTTGTGAGAAAATTGAAAATGTCTTTGTCTCTCCAGTGTGATGTCATCAGTTTAGAACTCTGTTCCTGGTACTTTAAACATATTTTCACATTTTTCTCCACAAACTTGTGGAGAAAAAACCTGTCATACGCACTTTAAAGAGAAGAAGCTTGTCTACCTATAGTTTCTTTAGTGAATATAGTGTAAACAGCAGTACAGATGGTGTCTCAGCATTCAGCAGAGTAACACTCTTCGGTATATTATGGGGTTTCTCCTCAGAAACAGTTTTAAAACAAGGTTAAGCATAAAAAAGTTTCGTCCTAGGCGAGGCAGCTATAAAAGTCCCAAATCTTCACCAAAAACATCCTCAAAGTTGTGTCTAGTTTCATTCACAAATGTTTGAGTAATCCTGGATTCTCCAGCACAAATGCTCGGTCCCACCTTGTGATGTCATGTTGTAGTGGTTAAGGTACATGCACTTTATTGTCCCATGGGAAAATAGCATGGGCTTATTGCTTTTTCAGCCTCATTTATTAACTCAATAATAAACGAGAAACATTTTAGTTGCTTATTTCGAGCATTGTGTTTGTTTATATGATTACTTTGGTCAAGATTTGCAAATAAAACCTGATAAGCTGAGAAGAGAAGCAGGTTAAATGAGCTTAAAACAATAGCTGCAGCTTCAAATCTAAACCAAAAGTATTCAGCCGACTCAAGTGAAGGTGTATGGAGTTTAAAAACACAATAGAGCACGTTCACTCAATGACATCACAAGGAAGAACAGACGGTTTTTAGTCTGAGCAAAGAAAATATGATGAAAAAACATAATACAGGACCTTTAAGAAGCCATTCATTTCTTCTTTTAATTTAATTATCTTGAAGTCGTATTGACCTGCCCCTGTTTGCTCCGTCAGTACGGCAGCCCAGGTGGGACAGACCTCGGCGCAGGTGGCTCTACCTCGGCCCAGTTGCATCGTGGGAAATCCAGAAATAACCGACGGAGCGTGTGCGAGATCGGCCAAGAAAAGCACAGAGGAAATCTAAAAATACACGTGAGCTTTTTCAGGCCGGTTCAGAGAGACGTTCTCCTCACCGCTCTGCTCTGAAACTCGGCCAAACTGGGACCGAACCAGGACCGGACCAAGAACTGGGACAGGTTTGGACCAGGCTGAAGTTTGGAAAGAGTTTGTCCAATGTTTAAGCTTTGTAAACTTATAACATTATGAAAAATGGACATCTTCTCTCTTTCTCTTCTCATTTCCTCTTCTCTCTCGTTCCATTTTTTTCTCTTTTCCCTGTTTTATTTCTCTACCCCCTTTCTTCTCTTTCTCTCTCCTATTTCCCCTCCTTTCTCTCCTCTTTCTTTCTCTTTCTCCCTTCTCTCTCCCTATGTTTTTCCTCTCTTGTTTTCTCTCCCTCCATTTTTCCTTTCTTTTCCCTCTTCTCTTTCTTTACCTCCCCAACCCCCTCTCATTCTCTTTCTCTCTTCCCTCCTCTCTGCCCACTTTCCCAATCTCTCTACTCTATCTGTATCTTTCCCCTTCTCTCTCACTCCATTTTTTCCTCTTTCTCTCTTTTCTCTTTTCCCTTCTCTCTCACTCCATTTTTCTCTTTCTCTTTTCCCTCCTCTCTCACTCTTATTTCCCTTTCTTTCACTCCATTTTTTCTCTCTCTCATTTCCTTCTTCTATTTCTCTACCCCCTTTATTCTCTTTCTCTCTCCTCCCTTTATTTACTCTCTTCCCCTTTTTTTCTCATCTCTGTCTCTTTCGCTCCTCTCTCTTTCTCTTTCTCCTTCCTCTCTCTCTTTCTCCTTGTTTTTCAGTCTGTTTCTCCTCTCACTTGTTCTGTCTCCTCCTGTTTTTTTCTCTCCTCTTTCCCTCCTCTCTCCCTTTTCTCTGTCTCTCTTTGCCATCCCCTTTCTCCTTCCCCTCTTCCTTCTTCTCTTTGTTTCTCCATCCCTGTTTGTCCTCCCTCCTCTCTTCCCCCTTCTCCTTCTCTCTCCCCTCTCTCCGTTCTCTTTCCTCTCCCTGTCTTTCTTTTCTTTCCTCTTCTCTCACTCCTTGCCTTTTTCCTATAGCTTTCTCTCTCCTATATTTTCCCTCCTCTCTTTCTCTTACTTTCTCTCCTCTTTCCCATCATCTTAAATCTTCTCTAAATATTCTTTTCGTTTTGGGGGAAACTGTGTAAAGTGAGCCGGTTTCCTCTCATCCATCACCAGCGTGTCACCTTCACCAGTTCATTCACAAAAAGCCGAGTTCGGGGCGTTTCCCTTCCGAGGCGACGCTGGCAGCCGGCCAATCACGGCTCGGGACCGGGAGTGACCGAGCAACAAGCGCCACGGCAACCGCAGTGACTTCATCCATTCACAGATTCAGGGAAGTCACGTGATTACGAAGAGTTTTTGAGTCATTTTCAATATTTAAACTGTCAGACATGTTTTTGGATCAACAGGGCTGGTGATAAACGTCCCACTGACGGTCTGGTCTGGTCTCAGTGCTGGTCTGGGACTTGGTCTGGGTCCTGGTCCCGGTCTTGGTTTCTCGCTGTGTCGCTGCTGGGCTCATGCGGAGCTCCAAATCGCTGGCTCAGTCTGGAGACTAGGAGGCTTTTAGCTGATTACACTGAGGGCTGACGCCACAAAACACCTCTGCAGAGTCTGGACTGGACCAGGACTGAACCAGGACTAAAGCAGGACTGAACCAGGTCTGACGCCACAAAACACCTCTGCAGAGTCTGGACTGGCCCGGGACTAAACCAGGACTGAACCAGGACTGATACCACAAAACACCTCTGCAGAGTCTGGACTGGACCCGGACTGAACCAGGACTGAACCAGGACTGATACCACAAACACCTCTGCAGAGTCTGGACTGAACCGGGACTAAACCAGGACTGGACCAGGACTAACACCACAAAACACCTCTGCAGAGTCTGGACTGGACCCGGACTAAACCAGGACTGAACCAGGACTGATACCACAAAACACCTCTGCAGAGTCTGGACTGGACCTGGACTAAACCAGGACTGAACCAGGACTAACACCACAAAACACCTCTGCAGAGTCTGGACTGGACCGGGACTGAACCAGGACTGGACCAGGACTAACACCACAAAACACCTCTGCAGAGTCTGGACTGGACCCGGACTGAACCAGGACTGATACCACAAAACACCTCTGCAGAGTCTGGACTGGACCAGGACTGAACCAGGACTAAACCAGGTCTGACGCCACAAAACACCTCTGCAGAGTCTGGACTGGACCAGGACTGAACCAGGACTGATACCACAAAACACCTCTGCAGAGTCTGGACTGAACCGGGACTAAACCAGGACTGGACCAGGACTAACACCACAAAACACCTCTGCAGAGTCTGGACTGAACCCGGACTGAACCAGGACTAAACCAGGACTAACACCACAAAACACCTCTGCAGAGTCTGGACTGGCCCGGGACTAAACCAGGACTGAACCAGGACTGAACCAGGACTGATACCACAAAACACCTCTGCAGAGTCTGGACTGGACCGGGACTGAACCAGGACTGAACCAGGACTGATACCACAAAACACCTCTGCAGAGTCTGGACTGGACCCGGACTGAACCAGGACTGAACCAGGACTAACGCCACAAAACACCTCTGCAGAGTCTGGACTGGACCAGGACTAAACCAGGACTGAACCAGGACTGGACCAGGACTAACACCACAAAACACCTCTGCAGAGTCTGGACTGGACCAGGACTAAACCAGGACTGAACCAGGACTGATACCACAAAACACCTCTACAGAGTCTGGACTGGACCCGGACTAAACCAGGACTGATACCACAAAACACCTCTGCAGAGTCTGGACTGGACCGGGACTGAACCAGGACTAAAGCAGGACTAACACCACAAAACACCTCTGCAGAGTCTGGACTGGACCGGGACTGAACCAGGACTAAACCAGGACTAACACCACAAAACACCTCTGCAGAGTCTGGACTGAACCAGGACTGGACCTGGACTAAACCAGGACTGAACCAGGACTGATACCACAAAACACTTCTGCAGAGTCTGGACTGGACCAGGACTGAACCAGGACTGGACCAGGACTAACACCACAAAACACCTCTGCAGAGTCTGGACTGGACCAGGACTAAACCATGACTGGACCAGGACTAAACCAGGACTAACACCACAAAACACCTCTGCAGAGTCTGGACTGGACCAGGACTGAACCAGGACTAAACAAGGACTAACACCACAAAACACCTCTGCAGAGTCTGGACTGGACCAGGACTGAACCAAGACTGAACCAGGACTAACACCACAAAAGACCTCTGCAGAGTCTGAACTGAACCGGGACTAAACCAGGACTGGACCAGGACTAACACCACAAAACACCTCTGCAGAGTCTGGACTGGACCAGGACTGGACCCGGACTGAACCAGGACTGAACCAGGACTAACGCCACAAAACACTTCTGCAGAATCTGGACTGGACCCGGACTGAACCAGGACTGAACCAGGACTGATACCACAAAACACCTCTGCAGAGTCTGGACTGGACCTGGACTAAACCAGGACTGAACCAGGGCTGACGCCACAAAACACCTCTGCAGAGTCGGGACTGGACCAGGACTAAACCAGGACTAAAGCAGGACTAAAACAGGACTGACCCTACACCTCTGCCGGGTTTGGAATGAACTGGGACTAAAACTGGACTAAGCAGTTCTGAAACAGGTCTTAAACTCGGCTAAAGTTGGACTTAAACAGGACTAAAGCTGGACTAAAGCTGGACTAAAGCAGGACAAAATCACTCAGGGGTGATCATACAAAACATCTCTGCAGAGTCTGGACCGGACCGGGACTGAACCAGGACTAAAACAGGACTAAAGCTGGACTAAGATCGTGGAAACCAGCTGAATTTAGGTCAGGTTAAATCATTACAAAGTAGAACTACGACCACGCCCCAGAAACAGAATATATTCAAGATAAAAGTACTTGAGTCATGAGTGTAAATGTTGAGATGAAATGAAAACAGAAGTGTGTCGTCGTGGAACTGAACAGAATCTACAGGAAAAGCTCCAGTGTTGCATCGAGAAAGTGCTGACGGAGACGAAGCGTTCATGAGGAAAAATATGAAAAGTGTCCAAGAGAAACGCAGCCAGCACAGAAACAAGAGAGAAGAGAGGAGAGAAGGAAGGGAGTGAAGTGATGTGTGAGGAGAAAGAGAGAGAGACGATAGAAAGAAAAGGAAAAGACAGAGGGGGAAAGGAAGGCGATATAAGCAAAAAGAAAGGGAAGGGGAAGCAAGAGAGAGGAGAAAGAGGGAGAAAAGAGAACAGCTAGAGAAAATGAGAGAGACAGAGAGCTAGACATGGGGAAGGAAGGAAGGAAGAGAAAGAGACAGCAAAAGAAGAAAGTAGGCGAGAGAGAGAGAGAGAAAGTGAGAGAGTGAACAAGAGAGAGCGAGAAAGCAAAATAGAGAAAGCAGGAAAGAAAGCAAGAGAAAGAAAAAAGAAGAAAAAAGTAAGAGTAAGAAAGAGAGAAAGTGAGAGTAGGAAGAGAGAGAGACAAAGGAAGAGAAAGCAAGAGAGAAAAAAGTGAGAGAGAAAGAGAGAGAGAGAGAATAATTTAGCTTTACGCAGTGACACCAGATTGTCTTGGTTCATGTTTAGAGGAACATTTAACTCATGCATATTAAATATTGTGTGTCATTGAGTGTCATGTTTTCTCTGTGGTCACAGCTGCCCTGGGGCTGAGCGACAGAGATGTGTCTGCCAATCTGTGTTAATGACATCCACAACAACAACAACGACGACGACGACACTCAAGACTAGACAGTCTTCAGATCCAGTTTCTGATGTTTAAGACAAATCCATCGCAGCTCATATTTTTTGTAGCTTTAAAGCGAAAAGTACACTGCTCCGGTCTCTGCTTCGGTCTCCGAGGACAGTCCTGATTTGTTCTCTGTTCTGGTCTTTGCTCTGGTCTGGTCCCTGGTCCGGTTCTCAGTTCCTCGTTCCTTGTTCCCATTGAAAAAAAAAAAAACAGTTGATTCTCTCCAAGGTTTGTTCTTTGCTCTAGTCTTTTCTCTGGTTTCTAGTCTCATCCCTGATCTCTGCTGTGGTCTGGATCTTTGTCTGGTCCTCGCTCCAGTTCCTGGTCCTGTCTTTGGTCCCAGGTCTCTCAAGACAGTTCTCATTGTAAAAACCCAGGTGATTCTCCTCAGACTCTGTCCTCTGGTCTTTGCTCTGATCTGTGGTCCGATCCCTGTTTTGGTTCTTGCTCTGCTCTGGTCCTGTCTCTGGTCTCTGGTCCCTGGTCCTGTCTCCAGTCTCTGCGGTCCGACCCATGTTTTAATTGCTGGTCTTTGCTCTGGTTCAAACCTTGGTCTGGTCCCTGACCTGTGTCCGGTCTCTCGTCCACGAGGACAGTTCTCGATGTAAAATCCCGGTCGATTCTCCTCAGACTCTTCACGGTTTTGTCTCTGCTCTGATCTGTGGTCCAGTCCCTGTTTTGGATGGTCTCTGCTCTGGGTAAGTCCTTGGTCTCTGGTCTGGTCCCAGGTCCTGTCTCTAGTCTCTGCTCTGGTCCTGTCTCCGGTATCTGGTCCCCGGGGACACTTCTCATTGTAAAAACGCGGTCGATTCTCCTCAGACTCTCCATGCTCTGGTCTCTGCTCTGATCTGTGGTTCGGTCTGGTTCTTGGTCTTTACTCTGGTCTGGTCCCGTCTCCGGTCCCTAGTCTGGTCCCTGGTCCCTGGTCCCCGAGGACACTTCTCATTGTAAAAACCCGGTCTATTCTCCTCAGACACTCCACGTTCACGTCTTTGCTCTGATCTGTGGTCCGCTTCCTGTTTTGGTTCCTGGTCTCTGCTCTGATTCAGTCCTTGGTCTCTGGTCTGGTCTTTGGTCTTGACCTGTCTCCGGTCTCTGGTCCCCGGGGACACTTCTCATTGTAAAAACGCGGTCGATTCTCCTCAGACTCTCCATGCTCTGGTCTCTGCTCTGATCTGTGGTTCGGTCTGGTTCTTGGTCTTTACTCTGGTCTAGTCTGGTCCTTGGTCTCTGGTCTGGTCCCGTCTCCGGTCCCTTGTCTGGTCCCTGGTCCTGTCCCCGGTCCCCGAGGACACTTCTCATTGTAAAAACCCAGTCTATTCTCCTCAGACACTCCACGTTCACGTCTTTGCTCTGATCTGTGGTCCGATTCCTGTTTTGGTTCCTGGTCTCTGCTCCGGTTCAGTCCTTGGTCTCTGGTCTGGTCTGATCTTTGGTCTTGTCCTGTCTCCGGTCTCTGGTCCCCGAGGACACTTCTCATTGTAAAAACCCGGTCTATTCTCCTCAGACACTCCACGTTCACGTCTTTGCTCTGATCTGTGGTCCGATTCCTGTTTTGGTTCCTGGTCTCTGCTCCGGTTCAGTCCTTGGTCTCTGGTCTGGTCTGGTCTTTGGTCTTGTCCTGTCTCCGCTCTCTGGTCCCCGGGGACACTTCTCATTGTAAAATCCCGGTCGATTCTCCTCAGACTCTCCATAATCAGCTCTAATCAGACAATGTGCCGCTGCTGCAGAAACATTTACACTTTAATGAACAAAAGTCTGGACCAACTTCACTTCTGTGGATTTTCAACTTTTTCCATTTTTAGTGTTTCTCAAACTGTGGAACCTGGAACTTCTTTCATCTGAATATAGTTTATGTCCTTGTTTGGCTAAAAGCTTCTTTCTGGAGCGTTTTTATAAATATGAATCCCAGTTAAAAGTCACATATTATGCACAACTGACTTTCACAAGCTTTTAGTCATGTTTGAATGAAAAATACATCTGGAGCAAAACATCTATCAGAGACTATAGCAGCACAAAGTTTTTTGTACAACCCTAAATGTTCAGCTAAACTCTGCCCTTCGTGACAATTAAGTTGAACAACTACAAACTTACAACTTAGATGCTGCAAGTGGAGAAAAAAAGTGAATTATTCAAAATAAAATAGTTAATAATTGTCCTGTTAATACACAGGATGCAAACACTCTGGCATTTTGGGATCATTAAGACAGTCAATAAGCAATGTATTGTGGCGGAAGGTTAAAATGAGGCCGTTTCCATGCACATGAATAACCCGGTTATGATCAGGATTTTTAAGTTTTGTGTGTGTCCATGTAAACACAAGAACATAAGACTGTAGAACCCAGTCAGAGCTTTGATAAAAGTTATTTTTCATTCATTTTTCATTCATTTTCTACCGCTTAGTCCCGTTAGGGGTCGCGGGTGACTGGAGCCTATCCCAGTGACTTTGGGCCTTAGGCAGGGAAACACCCTGGACAGTGACCAACTCGTCGCAGGGTCAGACAGACAAACATTCACTCTCTCATTCACTCACTAAGGGAAATTTACAGTGATGCCCAATTAACCTAAACATACATGTTTTTGGAGGTGGGAGGAAACCGGAAAAAACCCACGGTGACACGGGGAGAACATGCAAACTCCACCCAGAGAGATCGTGAGATGTTGATATGGTCCGACCCGGGAGTCGAACCCACGACCTCCTTATTGGGAAGCCAGAGCTCTAACCACTTGGCTACCGTGCACCCCGAAAAGTGATTTTTAACACTGGAAATAGTCAGTTCAGAATCAGCTGTGTTGGATTACAGATAACTACTGTTTTATAATGATATCTTCTTACATATAAATAAATAAGAATAAGGAGTGTCATTAGTAAATCTCCAGTCACCCATGATTCCAAATGGAAATAAGTGTTAGATAATGATTATATGAAAAAGAAAAGAATAATTTTGAGTTTTGTGGAATGAGCTGCTTCTGCCAGATCAGTTCTTTGAGTTTGCACAGCTCAGTTTGGCTCCATCTGTGAAAAATCAGGTTATGGTGTTTACATGTCAGAATATTCTGATTATTAAATCTGATTAAAAGATTGTTATTGCTATAATCGACTAGAAAACAAGACATTTATTGTTTTGTGTCAAAACTATTGGGGTGGAACCACTGCATTCACTCGATCAACGACAATAAAATACAATGTTTTAAACCAGGGGCCTCACCCATTTTACACTGATTTACTGAAATTTTAGTCAACACATTCCTATTACCATTGCAAATGTAGTTTAGAAGCCTAGATACGAGCAGTGATAAACAGATAATTTATTTTTACTAGCATGAAATTGTGACCCATCTAAAGATGATCTAAAAACATGTCCAATGTGCCTCCCCTTCCCAGGACTACAGATGGAAATCAGCCGTTAGCTACAATCTGGTACAAGCATCTTTGCCATTGAGCTTAAAGGGGCACTATGTAAGAAAAACAAACAAACAATGTGATTTCCACTTTTGAACACCAGAGGGAGCCCTTCACATGCATTTTGCCTATTAACCATGCTGCCATCTAGCGTCAATAATCCATATTCCGGCCCGTAATAAAACATTTCGAATACGTATAAATGTATCACAATTGATGTGGATTGGTTAACAGTGCTCTCTTAAGTATTCATGTTGTAAAGAATAAATATGATTTAAATGTTTGTGGACTATATGTGTTAAAATTCCTCTCAATCTTACACAGTGCCCCTTTAATGTAATTGTACACTGTCCTTAATAAACATTACCTTACCTTATCCCAGTCAACTCATTATATTGTGACATTAGTCAGCTCTCTATCTTTTTTTGTAAAAGCAACTCTCCAGATGAAAAAGGTTGGTTAAACACATTCTTTAACACTTGTTTTAAGCTATGAACTTGTCTAAATTGTGTCATAAATATCCTTGTGACATCTTCAACACGTTATACTGCTGCTGGAAAGAAAACTTGTAATATTCTGACAATCTTTGACACAAAACCCTGTGAATATATTAATCTTCTTTATCTATGGCCAACAGTCCATTTGCTACTTCAAAAAGAATTGCATTTAAAGGAACATTAGAGGTCTATCTCACAACTAAATATGCCCTACTTTTGGAATCATAATTTTTGCAAAAACTGTATGTTCACACAAAAGGTTTGAATCACATAAACTTGAAAATGCTTAACTAATGAAATCATAAATGAATCATAAAATAAGTTGTGCATTTTGTTCTGTTTGAGGATGAAGTCAGACCTGATGTGGTGCACAGCTCTTGACTGCCCCCAGGTGGACACTGGAGAACAGGACAAGCCTCAAACACCAGTGTGATCATCTGTTTGTGCACACTGCCCCCACCTGGAGACTCTTCCAGAGCAGAGCCACGTGTCCTCCTCCCACAGCCGGCTGCAGCGGGAGTGGACCAGGCTCTGAGGAGAAACACAAGCACCTCCACGAAAACAAACCTCATGTTGAGATGCTTGAAACTGCAGCCAGACTAGACTTTTCTGGATCAAGTGTCAGTTTCTATGACAACCAATAACTTTCACAGGACATGCAAATGATGATCTGACACATAAAAAATGATTGAAAGTTCTTTGTTGGGGATTAAGCTTAGGCTAGCGGGTAATTAGGAAAAGAGTTATTGTAAAGGATTAGATAAAAAAAATATATAGGGGAGACCGGGGCATGTTGTCACACTTTTTAGATTCATGCCCATATCTTCGGATCTGTATGTCAGACAATTATAAAAAGTAAACCAAATGAAAGAGACATGCCTTGGCTTCAAACTGTCTATTCGTGTCATTTTTGTAGAAAACTCCAGTAAAGACATAGAAGCAGTTTAACAGACACTGTGACCTTGTGACAACTTACCCCGGTTGTCACAAGGTCACACCGGGGTAAGTTGTCACAGCATGTAGGGAAAGTTGTCACTGTATTGGAACATTAAATTTGAATTATTTTATAATGATATATTATGATTTTGAGCAAAAATAATAAGCTGAAGCATCACACTGTAACATTTATGATCATAGAACATCTTTAAAATATGAATGAATGTCGTTGACAAACTGACAACATTAGATTTTTTTTTCTTTAGTGAAACAATAAAAACATTTGTTTATTAACTTTTATTACACTGAAATTAATGCAATTCATGAAAACTCTGAAACATTAATAGAAATTGTGCTACAAATGTTATTTATTGAAAAAATGTAGCACAATAGCATGTCTACAATAGCCGTTTTAAATGATACAAACTGCTATACTATCTAATAACATGTGTTGCACTCATGAAATATATCCAAAACCTGAGAATTCTGTAACTTAAATAAAAAATTATGAATAAAATATATTATATACTGTATGTATATATAGCTTCAATAACATCTATCAAATCTTACAAAATCCCCCAAAATTAAAAATGACAAATTGTTGAATTATTATTACAGTTTTAAACTAGACTAAACTAAATTCTTTAATCAATTTACTTATTATACCAAGTAATTTACTAAATGTATCGTAAATACCCCTAAAATAGACTTTTATTACAATGTGAGCTTGTGACAACTTACCCCGAGCTGCTAAATGTGCTAAAACTAGCTCCAGCACAAAAGTAACTTCAATAGAGTCGTTATAAAACTCTCCACTACCAACTCCAAAAATATAGATTTAATATTTCATGTAATGACAGAGTTAGACTTCAAAAACTGAATAGATATTTTTTTTACTTGAACATGTAAAAAAAGGTTTTTGTCAGATTACATTGTGATACTGCAAGTCAGGACTTCCCCACACAGGACATAACATCACACAAAGAAAAGCTACAAAACTGCTGTTAAGATTTTGAGCTGCTCCCCTTGGTTTTGGAAAAAAAGCCAGTGTGACAACTTAACCAGTGTGACAACTTACCCATGTGACAACTTAACCAGTGTGACAACTTAACCAGTGTGACAACTTACCCATGTGACAACTTAACCAGTGTGACAACTTAACCAGTGTGACAACTTACCCAGTGTGACAACTTACCCAGTGTGACAACTTACCCAGTGTGACAACTTACCCATGTGACAACTTACCCAGTGTGACAACTTAACCAGTCTGACAACTTAACCAGTGTGACAACTTAACCAGTGTGACAACTTACCCAGTGTGACAACTTACCCAGTGTGACAACTTAACCAGTGTGACAACTTACCCAGTGTGACAACTTAACCAGTCTGACAACTTAACCAGTGTGACAACTTAACCAATGTGACAACTTACCCAGTGTGACAACTTAACCAGTGTGACAACTTACCCAGTGTGACAACTTAACCAGTGTGACAACTTACCCAGTGTGACAACTTAACCAGTGTGACAACTTAACCAGTGTGACAACTTAACCAGTGTGACAACTTACCCATGTGAAAACTTACCCAGTGTGACAACTTAACCAGTGTGACAACTTAACCAGTGTGACAACTTAACCAGTGTGACAACTTACCCATGTGACAACTTACCCAGTGTGACAACTTAACCAGTGTGACAACTTACCCAGTGTGACAACTTAACCAGTCTGACAACTTAACCAGTGTGACAACTTAACCAATGTGACAACTTACCCAGTGTGACAACTTACCCAGTGTGACAACTTACCCAGTGTGACAACTTACCCAGTGTGACAACTTAACCAGTGTGACAACTTACCCAGTGTGACAACTTAACCAGTGTGACAACTTAACCAGTGTGACAACTTAACCAGTGTGACAACTTACCCATGTGAAAACTTACCCAGTGTGACAACTTAACCAGTGTGACAACTTAACCAGTGTGACAACTTAACCAGTGTGACAACTTACCCAGTGTGACAACTTACCCAGTGTTACAACATGCCCCGGTCTCCCCTTTAACAGCTTAAGCTCATTTAGGGCTGCAGCTTATGTTTGTTTTGGTAATTGCTCAGATGACTGATTATTCTTTCGATTAAAGGGGCACTGTGTAAAAAAAAACAATTTAAATAAAGTGATCCCACTTTTGAACACCAGGGGGAGCCTTTCCAATGCATTTTGCCTATCTACCATGCTGACATCTAGCGTCAATATTCACATTCCCTCCCGTAATAAAACATTTCAAATAAGTATAAATGTATCACAATTGATGTGGATTGGTTAACAGTGCTCTCTTAAGTATTCATGTTGTAAAGAATAAATATGATTTAAATGTTTGTGGACTATATGTGATAATTAAAATTCCTCTCAGTCTTACACAGTGCCCTTTAATCGATTAGTTACTTAGAATGCAAAAGTGACTTGAAGACAAGATTTTTGGCAAATCTGAACTGAGGAAATGTCGCACGAGGGTGTCCTGGAGATAGAGATTTTAGGTTTTTCAAAAGTATCAAAAATCAGATTTTCATCAACACTGATATAGATATGCTTTAAAAAATCACATTAAGAGGACAAAATTTGACTTTTTTGAGGAGATTTATCCTGAGCCTAATCAAAGCTACTTTAAAACCAAAATGTTTAACAAAGAATGTATTTGCCCTAAAATGTAAAAAAAAAAAAAAAAAAAAAAAAACGTGAAAATGTTCAATGTTTAAGATTTTGTTTATATTACTGATATATAAAGTTCATATTTCTGGATCAAAAAAACAACAAGGGACAGAATGAGAAAACTCACGTCAATAGCCTATAATGCAAATGTTAACATACATTTAGTTAAATTATTCATGTTTAAATAATCGGCATGGCATTGAATTTATTATTATTTTTCAATCAAAGTCTACTTTGCACATTGTTCTTCTGACGTGTTTTAAAGCGTCTCACAGATCCAGAGGCAGCGTCAGCGCCTCCTGTGGCTCCGAGCGGAACTAACGACTCTGTGAGGATTTATGTCCGAGTCGATTGTGTCTCAGTCCAAACGTGTCTGAGCTCAAACCATCAAACACAACAGGAATCGATGACTGTGTGTCTTCATCAGCCTGTCCCACTGCAGGAGCTTTATCCACTGAAGCTCGACTCTGTGTTCAGGTTTAGTTGGTTTGTTCAAATTCAAAATGGTTCTGTACAAGGTTAGAGCTAGATATTGTGTTCTGATGAAGGCTAGTGGTGCGTAATTTTAACTCTTTCACTGCCAGCCCTGTTCTCTTCCCTGCTGGGTCTTTTTTGCAAATTTTAAGCAATATTCATCACAGCCCCACAAAAAACATACAATGCTTACATGATTAAAACACTGAGGACGAGTGTCTTTTTCATCTTTAAACCAACAGACGCTGTGTTTCTGATACAGATTCTACAGATTCAGCCTCTTTCATGGAGCAGAGATTATGTTGAATAAATCCAGTAGTTTGACTTCCTCTGACACTTTTCACTCGCTCACAGAAGAGGACGTTTCTAGACTCGCTGCATGTGTCGTTCTCCTCAGAGTCCTAGTCCAGTAGGATCGGCTTTTCTTCAGTTTAAAGATCAAATATCTGCTTTAAATAGACTGGGTCCTAGTGCTCACACAATCCTCCACTGTTCTCGCTGTGTCACTGTGTTTTCTCAAGTTTTCTCCCATCTCCAAAAACATGCACGTTTAGGTGAATTTGGCATCACTGTAAAGAGTGAATGTGTTTTAGAGAGTGAATGTTTGTCTGTCACAGTCTGGACTCATGACATCATCACAATCTGCAGCCTGAGGCTTGCACAAACTAGTCAACTAATCGACTAGAAAGATTATGTGCGACTACTTTTAGAAGTTCTAGTTGAAGGATAATTACATTCAGGGGTTGGCAAAAAAAAGCCCTTTTAAACTGTCAGTAACGTGTCCCTCCTCGGCACACTGTCAGTCTAATCAAATCAAATCAATTTATTTTTGTATAGCCCAAAATCACAACAACAGTCGTCTCTGAGGACTTCCCAAGATTATTAATTTTAGCAAAGGAAATCAAAATAAAACAATACACATTCAATGAAACATTTGATCAAGCAAGTCAAAGCAGATTATTAGTAGAGCAGATGAATGATTGTCCAGAGCATCCCCTGTCCTTAGACCCTCCTTCTGTCCTTAGACCCTCCTTCTGTCCTTAGACCCTCCTTCTGTCCTTAGACCCTCCTTCTGTCCTTAGACCCTCCTTCTGTCCTTAGACCCTCCTTCTGTCCTTAGACTCTCCTTCTGTCCTTAGACCCTCCTTCTGTCCTTAGACTCTCCTTCTGTCCTTAGACCCTCCTTCTGTCCTTAGACTCTCCTTCTGTCCTTAGACCCTCCTTCTGTCCTTAGACCCTCCTTCTGTCCTTAGACTCTCCTTCTGTCCTTAGACTCTCCTTCTGTCCTTAGACTCTCCTTCTGTCCTTAGACTCTCCTTCTGTCCTTAGACCCTCCTTCTGTCCTTAGACCCTCCTTCTGTCCTTAGACCCTCCTTCTGTCCTTAGACCCTCCTTCTCGGCAAGGAAAAACTCAAAAAAACCCTAAGGGAAAAAGAGAAACCTGGAGGAGAACCACAGTGAAGAAGAGATCCACTCCCATGGACGGACAGGCTGTTGATGTAACTAAGACTAAAGTTATAGAGTTTATGTTTGTGGAGCCAGAGTCCATAAGCAGAGGGAAACGACTCGTCTAGCAGGACCAGGACAGGCCAATCCTGGAGAGGGAGGTGGGGCGGAGGTCCAGGCATCAGTGGTCCGGCCCATGTAACAGGAACGTCCCACAGACAGACTTATTTCAGCTGTTTTCAAGCAGCTGTCAGAACCTCCGCCCCTCACACGTGCACAAATAGGCTTATTTAGCTTCTTTTTTTCTTTCTTTTATGTCAAATCAAAGTGCCTTTGTTCAGCTTTATTACAGGTATTAAGTCTAATGTTTTCTGATCATACCTTCTAACAGTCCCCCAATCAAAATCATCTTTGGAGCTTTGTTATGGTTAATGACGTCATCGACTAGTCAGAGTCGACCTGACTAACGCTCTTGACTGTTCGGTTACTAAAATTCAGTAGTCGTGCAACCCTAAACCTATATTATTTCCATTCAGACATCAGAGTCACGTTGACAATCTTAAGTATTTGTACAAACACAGGTGGCAGGAGAGAAAATGAACTATTGAAAAAATATGACGTTTATCATCTTCAAACTGCTGCTTCATACAAACGTTACACACGGGCTGGTTAAATGTCTCTGGTAAATGTAATTGAAAACATCAGTGTGTAGCTCTAAATCTATAACAGACGCCATAGTTTCCTGTTGGAGTTTTTCTGTTTGTGGAGTTTGAAATGAATAAAATGCATTTGTGTTTCGTCTGTGACCGATTCCAGCTCCGAGCTCAGTCTTAATCCTGTTACAATCCTGTTTTATGGTCATGAGAGGATCCTGGAAACCTGCAGACACAACACACACTGTGGTCTGCTGCAGGGACATGTTTTCTACTGTATTTATGTTTATTCAACAAACAGGCCTGTGTGCGGGGCTCATGGTTTACTAAAGATGCAACAAATACACTTAAAGATCCAGTATGAGTGTGGTTTTGTCCTGTTCTAACATGACTTCCTCATCACAAACTCAGCTGAAGTTGTGTCTTTCTCCTCTGAGCCTCAGAAAACACTGTTCTGAACGTCCCAGTTTTGTGATAGATCTCTGTTTTTCAATCATCCAGAGTTGCTTGAAGCATTTTAGCAGCTGCAACGTCTCAGACACAAGAATGGTTTATTAATTTCATGAAACCAAAACTGAATTTTGATACAAAGGAATGCTCTCTATACTCAACAGTGAGGACCAAATCTAATACCACAAGAACAAACAAACAAAAGCACAGACGACTCATTATAAATGCATGGTTATTGTGCTTTTTTGCTTAATTTACAAATAATATAACTTTGTCAAGTCTCAAGTAGGAATAAAGTTTTTTGCCTCAAGTCCAAGTCAAGTCCCAAGTCAAAGAGAGACAAGTCCAAGTCAAAGAGACAAGTCCAAGTCAAGTCTCAAGTTGAAGAGAGACAAGTCCAAGTCAAGTCCAAGTCAAAGAGAGACAAGTCCAAGTCAAAGAGACAAGTCCAAGTCAAGTCTCAAGTCAAAGAGAGACAAGTTAAGTCCTGAGTTGTCTGCTTTTAGTTTCATGTCTTTTCAAGTCTTATATTTCTTCACTTCATTTTTATAAAGTTTGGTGCAGAGTTTATTTTCATACATCTTCTTTTGTGACAAACATCAGTGCCCACACGGGCTAAAGTCTTACGTGTGTGCGTTTACATGAGTAACCGCGCCAAGCTCTGGCCCACCTCCTCCGACCGAGCCAGAGTCAGATAAAAGCAGTACCTGAGCACGGTTTGTTTGCACTCACACTGGATAAAACACTTTAGGGGCCGTCCAGGCTTGGCACGGTTCAGTTGTGCCAGTATGAGTGCAGTCTTAAAGTTATCCCAGCGTGTGAACGTTAGCTGCTTCCCGGTTGTGCAAAAACACAATTGGCCTTAATTCTAAGTTGAGTCTCAAGTTTTACGCTGAATGTACACAGACTGCGAGTTCGGTGCAGGTCAGGACACGTGCGGGTCCCGCAGAACTTAGACAGTGCTTAAAACCAATGTGCCCATGTACACGCACCTCCAAGGAGTGCAGATGTGAGTGCGAGAGCCGCGCGGGTCTGCAGAAAGAATCCACATGAAGTCTATTTTTCCCGGAGACCGCAGCGGACTCGTGCGGCTTTCAATTCATTATACGAGCGTTTGAATCTACGTAAATCCGTGTGGCTTTGGACGAAACCGGACCGCAGTCGACAGCATCTGGTGTAACAGGCACTTTACAAGAAACCCGCACATGTCCCGGACCGAACCCGCCTCGCAGTCTGTGTACATTCAGCGTTAGTCTATTTCATCTAGTCTAAAGTCATGAAAACAGTAAGTCCACACCTCTGCTAGACCTTTAGCTCAGAGATACTCACTCCCATTGTTTGCGTTTGGCCTGAGGCGTGTTGTGCTGCTTGTGAGCCCGATGAGCCTGGATCACGTCCCGGTAGTCCACCCATCCTCCTCTGCGTCGGATCAGGGGCGCGCTGGGGTCTGAGCTCGGGTGGGACCCCTGCTCCGGCTCCTCGTCCTCCTGATCCTCCTGCTCTCCGCTGAACGGCAGAGCTCGAAACTGCTCCACCGGGACGGACAGCTCCGTGTGGTACCAGGTCTGAGGCTGCTCCTGGTCCTGGCTCTGGTCCTGGGGCAGGTCTGAGGTGGGGTCGGGTGGAGGTTGGGGTCCGGGGGGAGGACAGCGGGGAGAGGGGGGCCACAGTGCACTTCCATGGTCCTGGGACACAGACGACAGCATGGAGCTACAGACAGAAGAGACAAACACAAGAGACGTGGATGAGAACTAACAGTTTGATGAATGTTCAAAGTCTCATGCTAGCTGCATTCAGACCAAACAACACTGGACCGTCCTATAGGCCCTTTTCACGCTGTGGCTACGCTAGCTCCAGTTTGTGTAGTACTTGTGGATAGTTCATATATCAATTAGAAAATCTAAGATCCATAACAGCAGCTGATGAGACAAACTATAGTTTTTCAGTAAGATCTAAATGAGATAATGTGGCTGCATGGTATTGAAGGCTAAGGTAAAGTCAGCAAATAAGAGCCTGTCATGTGGTCGAAGCTTGTCCAAATGACTGTATAAGGAGTTTATAATAAAAAGTTGAGCATAATCTACTCCTTTGCCAGCCTGATCTGCCAGATCTTTAACTGACAATGCACCTGCGTAGCTTGAAAAGGTTGGGACAGTGACATACTCTGAATGCGCAGCCGTCTTTGTTTACGAACCTTAACCCTCTTTTACACGACAACAAGCTACGTGTTCATTGAATCTGAGTTCCTCTGGATACGATTCAAGAGGGAGTTTCTGGGGCTGGTTCAGTGGATAGACCAGTGTAAACAGGAAAAACTGTTGTCAATGACGACGGTTATGTCACTGATATATGCACGCAGTGGCCACTACTTAAGATCGTAGAAGAAGACTGCCCAGTCACCAAAAATGTCTCTTTCAGCCAAAGCATCTTTCGTTCTCACAAAGTCTCTGCGTGTTGCAGAGAAGGAAACACAAGACAAATCTTACAAAGCCTTACTGGGTGCTTACGATTCGATTACAATTTTTGGACAGCTGTCTTGTGAGAATGCACAAGACAGCTGTCTGCGCTCAGTAAAAGTGAGCTGTCCTCCTCGTGTTTTTGTCAAAATGCAGGCAATCTCTTTTCCCCGCGTGTTCGTTCTTGTTGCTTCCTTCTCCTTTTTTTATTGATATGGATAACTTGTAAACCTGTCAATGCTTGTGTCATTATAGGTTGTGTGGGGTCACGGTAAGGTCATCCGGAGTGGCCTCACCAGTACCTCTTATAGAGCGGCGCCTTGGATCCAGCGCCCGGTCTATGTGTCTTTCCATGTAAAGGAAAATTGGCTCGCCACGACACCATAAACACCCTCTGAGAGAGCTACGGTCACAATGTGAATGAACCAACAATGAGTCTGGTTTGCTGTGAATGAGGATGATGTGATGTCATAACAAAAAGTATGACAAAGCTTAGCTTTGTGAAAGGTTAAAAAAAAAAAATCTATGTCTTGCCAGGAAAACGGTGGAAGAAAGGGAGAAAGAAAGGGAGAAGAAGCTGAGGCAGAGAGATAAAAGCGCATGAATTAACCTGGCCCTGATGTTTTGGACTGGGGCGATTCTTCATCATGTGACACGAGGGCGAGCGAGGGGCGAGCGAGGCGTTTATGGACTGTGGTAAAGTGCAGTTTTAGCTCCGCTCGAAAGCTGAGGCGGCAGCAGCGCAGTCTGTGGAGCCTGACAGTGAAGGCAACGCTGATTCACACGACCAGCAGAGATTTAGGACGGAGAGAAGAGAGATGTGGAAGAGAGAGAGAGGGAGGAGAGAGCTGGGGTAAGGAGTTTAGAAAGAGAGAGAGAAGGAAGAGGAGAGATAGAGAGAGTAGAGAGAAAGAGCAAGAAAGACCAAAGAGAGAGAGAGAGACAAGATATTTAAACCAGAGACCAGTGAAATATGGAAGAGAGAGACCAGAAAGAGAGAGAGAGAAAGGAGGAGAGAAAGAGCAAGAGACCAAAGAAAGAGAGACCAGAGAGAGAGGAGAGAGAGAGAGAGAGAGCTGGGGTAAGGAGTTTAGAAAGAGAGAAAGACAGGGAGAGAAGAGGAGAGATAGAGAGAGAAGAGAGAAAAAACAAGAAAGACCAAAGAGAGTGAGAGAGAGAGAAGGGAGAGAGGAGGGGAGAAAGAAAGAGAGAGACCAGAGAGAGGAGGAGAGAAAGAGAAAGAAGAAAAG
The DNA here is from genome assembly GCA_038363315.1 of Mugilogobius chulae. NCBI lineage: Eukaryota > Metazoa > Chordata > Actinopteri > Gobiiformes > Gobiidae > Mugilogobius > Mugilogobius chulae. The sequence goes on along the minus strand of CM076398.1, from coordinate 43,375,444 downwards.
AAAGGAAGAAGGAAAGAAAAACAAAGATACCAAAGAGAGAGAGGAGGAGAGAGATAGTGCAGGGGTAAGGAGTTTAGAGAAAGAGAGAGAAGGAGAAAGAGAGGAGGAGAGATAGAGAGAGAAAGAGAGGGGAGGAGAAGAGAAGGGGATAGAGAGCGAGCTGGGGTAAGGAGTTTACAGAGAGAGAGATCAGAAAGAGAGAGCGCAAAGAGAGAGAGAAAGAGAAGAGAGATGGTGCAGGGGAAAGGAGAGAGAGAGAGAGAGAGAGAGGAAGAGAGTGAGAGAGAAAGAGGGAAGAGAAATATAGTACAGGATAATTCTTCAGAGAGATGATAGAGAGAAATGTTGGAGCTACACATTTAGACTGAGAGAATGTTAGAAAGACAGACACGGAGAGGAAAACCAATGTGATGTTGGAGCATAAAACACAAGACAGAAGGAAATATAGTTCAGTGACAAGGACAAAAGAGAGAGAGAGAGAGAGAGAGAGAGACAGACAGAGAGACAGACAGAGAGACAAAAACGTTCCTGAAATACTCGTTCCTGAGTGTGGCTCTGGCAGGTTTTGTGGTGAGTCTGTTCTTTTCGCCACATGAGCACATTTCTGCTGATCCAGCCTAAACTCTCCTCCGTCATCCCTCCGTTCTCCTCTCTGGCACCAGCTCAGTCTTTCTCTCTCTCTCTCTCTCCTTCATCCTCCTTTCTCCTCTTTAACGTTCAGCAGCTGGAATTCTGGTCTCTCCTGTTTTCCATTTTATTCCTTCATCTCTCTCTCTCTCTCTCATTCTATTGTATTTGCAACATCACTCTTTCTGTTCTCCTCTTTTTTTCTCTCTTTTCTCACTCTCTCTTTGACTTTCTTTCTCCTATTGCTCCCTTCTCTTTTGTTCTCTTTTCTCATTCCCTCTGTTTCACTTTCTCTCTTTACCCCATCTGTCTCTCCCTCTCTATTATTTCCTTGCTGATTCTCTGATCTCCATACTTCTCTCTTCCTCTCCCATATCTCTCCTTTTCTCTCTCTCCCTCTCTCTCCCCTTCCCTGAGGCAGAAGAAAAGTCCTGTTCTCCCCCTTTCTCTCCCTCCATCTCTGCCTTTCTCTTTCCTTCCCCTTCAACCCCCCCATCTCTCCTTCCCTGAGGCTGTCATTGTCCTGTCTCTCTTTTCCCCCCTCTCTTCTCCCTCTCTTTCCTCTCTCCCTTTCTCCCTCTCTCTCCCTCCTTCCCTGAGGCTGTAGTAAAGTCCTGTTCTTGTCCTCTCTCTCTTACACTCTCCCCCCTCTTTCTCTATCCTCTCTTCTTCCTCCCTCTCTCCTTCCTCTCTCCCCCTCTTTCTCTTCTCTCCCTCCTTCCCTGAGAATGTAGTAAAGTCCTGCTCTCTCACCCTGCCTCTCTCTTTCCTCTTCCTTCCTCCTTCTCTCTCCCTCTCTACCTCCCTCTCTCTCCCATCACCTCCCTCTCTCTCTCTCCTTCCCTGAGGCTGTAAAGTCCTGCTCGCGTCCCCTGCCTCTCTCCCTCCCCCTCTCTCTTTCCCTCTCTTCCCTTATTTCTCCCTTCCTATCTCTCTCCTTCTCCTCTCTCTTTCTTTCTCTATCTCTTTCCCTGAGGCTGTAGTAAAGTCCTGTTCTCATCCCCTCCCCCTCTCTCTCTCTCCCCTCTCTTTCCTCTTCCTTCCTATCTTTCTCTCCCCTCTCATCCCTCTTTCCCTCTCTCGTTCTCTTCCAGAGGCTGTAGTAAAGTCCTGTTCTCGTCCCTCTCTCCCCCTCCTCTCCCTCTTTCCCTCTCTCCCTGCCTCTCTCTCCTCTCCCTCTCTCCCTGAGCAGTAGTAAAGTCCTGTTCTCTGCTCTCATCCCTCTCTTTCTCTTCTCTCTCTCTCATCCCTCCATCTCTGAGGCAGTAGTAAAGTCCTGTTCTCTGCTCTCGTCCCTCTCTTTCTCTTCTCTCTCTCTCATCCCTTCATCTCTGAGGCAGTAGTAAAGTCCTGTTCTCTGCTCTCGTCCCTCTCTTTCTCTTCTCTCTCTCTCATCCCTTCATCTCTGAGGCAGTAGTAAAGTCCTGTTCTCTGCTCTCGTCCCTCTCTTTCTCTTCTCTCTCTCTCATCCCTTCATCTCTGAGGCAGTAGTAAAGTCCTGTTCTCTGCTCTCGTCCCTCTCTTTCTCCTCTCTCTCTCTCCTCCTCTCACACCCCCCCCCGTCTCTCTCTTTCTCTCCGTTCTTCCCTGAGGCAGTAGTAAAGTCCTGTTTTCGTCCCCTGCCTCTCTCCTCCCTCCCTCTCTCCTCTCCTCCCTCGTTCTCTTCTTCTCTCTCCTCCCTCGCTCTCTCTTTCCCTCTCTCTCCCTGAGGCAGTAGTAAAGTCCTGTTCATGTCCCTCTCTCTCTCTCTCTCTCTCTCTCCTCCTCTCACCCCCCCCTCCCTCTCTCTCTCCGTTCTTCCCCGAGGCAGTAGTAAAGTCCTGTTCTCTGCTCTCGTCCCTCTCTCTCTCTCATCCTCGTTCTCTCTCTCCTCCCTCTCTCCCTGAGGCAGTAGTAAAGTCCTGCTCTCGTCCCTCACAGACGCACAGTCAGCTGCTTCTGTTTGCTCGGCTCACACACTTTATGACGAGGACACGCAGAGGAGAAACTGTCACCGCTCTCACGCGTGTTCAGCACCACCACCAAACTCCACTCCAGACACTTTTAAACGCTGGAGTTTGCATGTTCTGCCTGTGGTAATGCAGGTTCCTCACACCTCCAAAAACAGGCAGGTTTAGTAGTAGGTTTAGTTGTTTTCAGACAGAACACGGCAGATGACACTGTGTGCTGCTTTTACAACGGAAAAGATACAACTTACTAATTTATGACAACTTCAACAATACCCAACAATACCCAACAATACCCAACAATACCCAACAATACCCAACAATAACCAACAATACCCAACAATACCAATCACCCCACAGCCAGACAACTTCTTTTGTCCACCTCACATAAGGAAGAAAGCAAGCAAGTAACCTTTAATTGTCAAGCGCTTTTCACAGACAGATGGCAAGTCGCCCTGGAGCAGCTCAGAGTCTATTCGCCTGAACACCTGGCGCCTCAACCTCCGACTATCACCAAGGATAACAGGGAGCTGCATTGTAAAGCACTTTAAAGACATCTGTCTGTATAAATGTGATAAATAAATAAATCATGCATTCATTTAAATAACTTTATATGAGTAACCTGTCCAGCCAGAGGTTTATGTCGCAATATTTATGAATTCACAAACACGAGATAAACCATCTGGCCTTCCAGCCGCCAGATTGGTTTGGGAGTCTGAACCAGCGGTGTTTCGGCCCAATCACTTCACAGCTGCGTGGTTCTGAGGCCCAATCACATTGTAGCCGGGCGGGCTAAGTTGGGCTGTTAGCGCCGAGTCTGATTCAAGCTAAAAAAAGATGGCTGCTCCTGTGGTTGTACGTATTTCTGCTGCTTTTGACGTGGTTTTAGCGGAAATACGGAGGAATTTCTTTTTGAAAGAAGAGCAGTATGTGTGACACTTGTCAAGAACTCAAATCAGAGTCACAGATCCATCTGGTGTGAGCCAGGTCAATATAAGAGTGCTTTCGCTCAGATCACAACAGTTTACATGTTGTACTCCTCTATACTGGGGGAAATAGGCTTTAAACTTTACGAGAACGAATTCAAGAAAGTGTTTTCTTGTTCGCAAGAAAACACTGGCGCAGCGATTAGCACTCTGGCCTCATAGCAAGAAGGTCCAGGGTTCGACTCCTGGGCCGCCTGGGGCCTTTCTATGTGGAGTTTGCATGTTCTCCCCGTGTCTGCGTAGGTTTCCTCTGGGTACTCCGGTTTCCTCCTACAACTAAAAACATGTCCATTAAAGCCTCCCCTGACCCTTCCACCAGGGCTCCTCTGCAAAAGAGATTCTGAATCTGTCGGTCTTCCCTGGTTAAATAAAGGTCAAAAGTTGTACTGTATACAAATAGGCTATCAAAGAAACTTTCTGTAAAACTATAAACTTCACATACTCTAATCAAAAATAAACTTTACTTTACTTAAAAAATATGGACATAGTTCTCTTTCTTTTTCCTGTTTGGTGAGTTCAGATCTGCAGAGCTTAGCCTGACTGAGTAGCCTTGATTTGTGTTTTAGTCTGACAATGAAGAAGAGGCGGAGCTGAGGAGGACTGCAGGATGTGGAAGGGTTAGTATGTTTGTGGGTATGTAAGTAAGAAGGTTTAAAAGTGGATAAGTAAGTAAATAAGTAAGTAAGAAGGTAACAAAATCAATACATGAGAAGGTACATTAATCGTTAGATAAGTTGATTGAAGAAGCTAGTAAGTAGGTAATAAAAGCAATAACAATCTGCATCTGTTCTTGGAGTTGACCTGCGTCGTCAGAAAACAGACCATTACTGAGCTCTGTCCATGACCTGCTGTGAGACCCGTGTGTTAGTGTCAGTGTTCAGTATTAAGAGTGTTTTCCTTCAGAGACAGCAGAGTTTGTCCCTCAGACGGACTCGGTGTTCGGGTTAAATGATGTGTGAAAGTGTTCTGTGCTCTGCTCACTGATCTGTGAACGGACTTCCAAACTGCACCAGAGGCAAAAACACGACTGAACACACGACAGGATAAACACAAACATGTAAACGATAAACGTTTTACTAATGTCTTTGGGGTAAATAAAATCATCTAGAATGTTCCTGCTTCACTGGGATTGGTTAAACACTTACTTAAATACATACATAGGGATGGGATGATTCTGTTAAGTCAGACACAAAATGAATGACATCTAAAACAAAGCCACTGTTAGTGTCAGAACTTGTGTTTTTATGAACAGCATTGTCATATAAAGGTTCACCATCAGTCACATTCAGTCAGGTCTGGCACAAGTGGATGTTATTGTATTAATATTTGTACAAGTGTGTGGGTCAGTAGCTGCTTGCACAGTAGGGCTTATGCACTAACATCTCCAGGTCTCAGATAGATATAGGTCGTTACATCTAGTGGCGTAGTTGCCAGAGTGAAAGTTTACTCCAAATGTGATGGACATCAGACGAGAGATTTTGTGCAAGTCCTGAAGCAATCCTTAAAAAAAAAAAAAAGTTCTCTTTGGTCATCTGTTGTAGATGCAGTGACGGTTGTAACCGCAGGAAAAGTGCAGCTTCTGAACCGGATTTTCATAAGGAAAAGTTGTAAAAGTGCCGAACTACACAAACAGAAGTTCTGCGCACAAACAGAGACTCGCTGGGTCTGGAAGAAGTTAGCACACGCACCTTTCGATGTTGCCAGACTTTTAAAAAGCAAGAAGCGACAGTCCCTGACACTCTTGCCCTACCAGCCAGTCTCTACACACTTTGACAGACACTTTACAAAGACGTGAGGGTCTGGGTTCAGAGCGCCGGGGTTCAGTTCGAGGGTGAGCTTTCCGAGTGCGGAGTCAACCAATCAGACACGCTGAACCAGATGTTATAGTAAATATGCAGCGCGAGGATTTTTCCAATGAAGCATTGACCGATGTGAAGGCTCTCAACACGGTTTACTGCTGCAGTTTGATTGAAAAAGTGATGACATTGCCGAGCCGAAGGGGAGGAGGATTGTTTGTGATTGGATCGTTCTAACTTTGGACGACTAAATCGTTGTCTCTGTCTTTGGTTTCAGACCCATCTGCATCAAACAGAATGTAGGAGAGGCTGGATAGTCAGGCGACCGACCCACAGCGCCTCTGCTCAGGCTCATCAGGTCAGTGAGTCTCAGTGCGTGGAGCTTCTGTTCGCTTAGTTCTTTATGAAAACCTGGTTCAGAAGTGGCACTTTTCCTGCTGTTACAGCCGTCACTGTGTCTACAACAAATGACAAAAGAGAACTTAAGCTCACGACAAGAGTTTCTCTAAACAAGGAATAATGACTTTTAGACATAACAATATGCTAATAATCCATGTTTTGTCATAAATGGATATATTTTTTGTAAATCAAACGAAAAGTTGCTAAAATTCTACTTTTTCCTGTCTCACAACCTAAAATTTATGATAAAAAGAATCCCAAAGTCACTAGAAAGCATTCGACATTGGATTTCTGATAAAGTTGTCCAGCCCTGGGTCTGAATAACGTGTGTGTTTTGTGTTTTGTGTCTGAATAAGGTGTGTGTTTTGTGTTTTGTGTTTGAAGTCGACAGGTACAAGTGGACGGCCCAGACCTGCTAAAACGCATTTATCGTGTCGTTCTGTCGCTTCTTCTGACGTCAGTGCTCGTTTTAAACAGGATGCCCCGCAGCGTCTGATCCATATCTGTGTTTAATGACACAGGCCTACGTATGGAGCATCCGCCCACGGCCCCAAGCGCGTACGTCTGCTCAGAGACACACCAGAGAGAGAGAGAGAGAGAGAGAGAGAAAGAGAGAGCGAGAGAGAGAGAGAAGAGAGAGAGAGAAAGAAAGAGAGAGAGAGAGAAGAAAGAGAGAGAGAGAGAGAAAGAGAGAGAGAGAGAGAGAGAAAGAGAGAGAGAGAGAGAGAGAGAGAGAGAGAGAAGAGAGAAGAAAGAGAGAGAAGATAGAGAGAGAGAGAGAGAGAGAGAAAGAGAGAGATAGAGTGAGAGAGAACGGGAGAGAGAGAGAGAAAGAGAAGAGAGAGAGAAGAAAGAGAGAGAGAGAAAAGAGAGGGAGGCAGAGAGAGAGAGGGAGAGAGAGGAGAGAGAGAAGAGAGGGAGAGAGAAGAAAGAGAGAGAGAGAGAGGAAGGAGGAACGTTAAGGAGGAGGAAGAGAGGAAGGAAGAGAGAGATACCAAAACAGACATAGAATGGAACATAAAGGAAAAAAGAAGAGAAAAAAGAGAGAGAGAAAGAAAGAAAGAAAGAGAGACAAAAGAAAAGGAAAGAGAGAAAAAGGGAGAGGCAGAGAGAGAAAGAGACATGGAGGAGAAACATGAGAGAAAGAAAGGAAGAAAGAAGAGGAAGGGGGAGAGAGAGAAAAAGAGTGAAATAGAGAGAAAAAGGGAGAGAGAAAAGACAGACAACATGGAAGAGAATGTGAGGGAAGAAGAAGAGAGAAATGGACAGAGACAGAAAACAGGAGAAACATGAGGCAAGAGGAAAAAAGAAAGACAGAGAGAGAGATAAAGAGAGAGTAAGACTGAACCAGACAGAAATGAGAGAGAGAGAGAGAGAGGGAGGGAGACATGGAGGAGGAATGTGAAGGAACAAAAGAAAGAAGAGAAAAGAGAAAGAAAGAACGAAAGAGGAAGAGAGAAAAGGGGAGGAAGGTAGAGATAAAGAGAGGGGGAGAGAAAGATGAAGAGATAAATAAAAAGAGGAGACACATGAGTGAAAGAAGAGAAAAGAGAAAAAAAAAAAGAGGGAATGACAGAGAAAGCTGGAGGAAGAGATAAATCAGGAAAGTGAAAGAGAGAATGAAACAGGGAGGGAGAGGAAAAAAGGAAAGAGAGAGAAAGAGAGAGAGCAAGACAAAACGAGAGAGATGGAAGAGAAATGTGAGGGAAGAAGAAAAAAAGAGGAAAGAGAGAGACAGAATCAGGGTAAAGTAATAAAACCAGCAGCTTTCCGTCTCTCTAAGCGTTTGTGTTCTTCAGCCTCATTAACTAAAAGTGTATTTGCATTAGCACCAGGCTGTTTGCACGAGCGTATTGTGACTGGTGTGATTGTTTTGTTATAGAAGACAAAAGCAGAGGCTCAGATGGACCAGGTCAAACTGCAAAGAACAAATGAAGCAGAAGAAGAAGAAGAGGTGAGAGAGTAAACACAGCTGAGGCCCCGTTTCACCCGATGAGGTCATGAGGTGCTGGTTAAATATAATTACTAAAGGCTCTGTCAGGATCTCGGCTGCAACAAGTTCATCGAGTAATCGCAACTAATCGAATAATTGTTAACTTGTCTTATATATGTTTTAACCAGACGTATAATTAGTAGATGTGCAGTTCGACTCTGATGCTATCGAATACTTAGCATCTGAGCTAGTCCAGAGCGTTCTCCTGTTTGTTTTCCTATTGACCCTATTTTGCCCCGCCTACTTTTCTAGAACGTGCACTTCCTGTTTAGCTGCATTTAGCCTGTAGATTTCAGTCAATGGGTTTATTTTAACTGTCATTATATTTAATTAAAATTGATCCACAAGACAGACAAACAAATACGTTGGCCACCTTACCAGAGCTAAACAGGAAGTGCATTTCCAAGCCAAGTGGGTGGGACAAAATAGGGTCAATAGCCGTCAGCATTAGCCCTCAATAAACATAAGTTATTAAAGATCCAGACAGTGTCAGCTGATACAAACCTACTGTCTAGATTTAACAAAGGTCAGAGCCTTGTTACAAATTATTGTGGAGTTTAAAAAACTTTTAGTATTTTATTGTAGATAAAATTTGTGCATAAAACTGCTAACGGCTAACGAACTTGAACAAGAGATTATGGATCTAGTGCATCTTTTGAGACTAATGACACCAAACGTCTCTTTTACATGTTACTAGTGAGAAAAGCAAATTACATAAATAACACCAAACAAAGTTATAGCTTCACTTCTCTGTTGAGGAGCATCTGTCACATCAACAAGTGATGGAGCATTTCCAGTCTAATAATAAAGTAGTTTGAGAAATATAATCTCACATCGCCAATGTTGTTTAAAAAAGCTTCATAAGACAACAAATCAGTCTGTTTTGCTCATGGTTTTGCTGAAATCGCTGGTTTAAGCTTGTTTTATCCATAAAAATGCACCTTCTACCATTGAGTTCAGTTGATTTGCATCATCACCTCTACCGGAGGAATATGGCGTTGCTCTGTTCGAGTTGTAGCAACAGAGCAGAGATGCTGATTGCACGTCTAATTTAATAATTAATTAATTTAATGTCTATGGTTTTAACAACCCAGAAGCCTCAGATTTAAACAGAAATAAGTATTTTGATGTAAAAACATACTTATCTACATCAAGCGTTATGATACTAAATTGCAAAAAAAATGAATTGACTTGATAATAAATATGGAACCACAACTATTAGGTTTCTATCCAGTGGACTGACATTTTCAGCACAAAATACAAATATGTTCTTCATTAAACTAGTGATGGGCAAATGGCGCTTCATTGTATACTCGAACCATTAGCCAGGTGAACATGAGCCGGAGATTCGCAGAAGTGGTTCGTTAGCTCTTCTGTGCTGTCTTGTGGTCAAAATCATGTATGCATGTAAAATGAAACCATGAACAAATAAACGCTGATATTATTGAAAATTAACCAACAATACTGTATTTAATAGCTTAACTGTATAAATGTTTGCATTTCATCTGTTTATTTTTTCATTTCTAAAATAACATCCAAATCCAGACACAAATGTAAGAAAACGTTTCGTCTTGTGCTGGACTCGAACTCTCAATCTGCCGCACTCCACGCAGACGCTCAGCGTGTTGAGCTATAGCGGCGCTCGCGAGAATTCTATTCATCCTTACATACACACCAGAAGGTTTTTTTTTAAATTGATAAACGGGGTCTAAGCTTATTTTTTCATTGAGAGTCTTTAATGTTTGTTAAAACCAGGTCCAACATAAACCAGCCCAGGTCTGTAAAGTGTCCCAGATCCAGGCTCTGCTGCGGATCACGAGGTGATCCTTTTGCTTCAACACAGCTCGGCCTCGGCCCAAATGAACCACTTTCCGAACCACTTCAGCCAAACGGCGCTTCATTACGCGCTGATGACGTCACTCCCCGAAAACAACACAAGCTCCGGTACGCGCTTCACTCCCCTCCCACCAGGAAAAGCTCGAAGCGTGTACTGAAGCGTCGTTCATTTCGCCCACCACTACATTAAACATTTTGGTTTTAAACAACAGTTTTTTTGTGCAGTCAGTATCGATGCTTGCCCAAGTTTAGATTTAGTTTGTCAAAGCTTTCAAAATTCAGATATTAATCAACACTAAAACTGGTATCCAAACCTAAAATCTCCATCTCCAGGACGTCCTCCGGTGATGTTACCTCAGCTCAGATTTGCCAAAAGTCTTGTCTGCAAGTGACTTTTGCATTCTAACCAACGAATCGATTATTAGTTGGGTAATTTTGGCTTTGATTCTGAACGACAAACACAACAACGTGACGAGGAGGAGCCACATTTACACTGCAGCAGCTCAGGTAACTTCAGCTGATTCACGTTAAAACAAACTGAAAACACAAGAAACACCCATTTCATGAATGAAGTAAAAGGTTGTTGTTATAAATCATCATTTACAGAAAGTTTGTCAAATATTCCAGTGCAATTCCTGTAAAAAAAACTCAGACGTTGTGGGGTAATTTAAAGTTTACATACGTCCCGAGGTGAATGTTATGTTTTGTGAATAGGACAAAAGACTCAATTGTCCGATTAAATGACAAACAGATTACAGCTCTAGTTTAAGCTCATCATTCTCACAGTTGGCCATTTTGCACATGAAGTCAGACTGACGTCACACATCTGGGAAATTCAACTATCAAATGATTGTAAATGAAGCTAATTTAACTAGCTACGTTTTTATGAAGGATAGGATGATTCAGCTCTTTCAGTTCCCATTGAGCCACTGATAATGTGGCTTTAAACACAGACACTTGATACCAGCTGATGAGACTGAAAATGTCTTTATTTCTCCCTGACACACATAAATACTTTTGTAACCAAACTATAGTCTGAACACAGATTCTGGGACTGACACTGGAGCCAGACATATTTCAAGGATCAGAGCTGGAATCCAACCTCACTATCGATATCTATTTATAGAGTCCAGCTCTGGAGAGGACTTTTTGTGTATTATACTGAAGGACAAACTTATAGTACAAACACACCGATACAAGACTCAGATCAGATGTCAGCTCCATGATGTTCTATGTGATGTACGTGCACTGGAAGGTTTTAACCCAGAATCTCTCATAATGACTGACCTGTACCTAACCAAGTCCCACTGAGAGTCAGAATCTTTTAGGCTATTTATTTAAAGCTGTTCAGTTGCTATTAACAAACTAACATTTTGTCCAATCATCAGGCTTAAAGAGAGGATCAAAGACAGCCGTGGTTGAGCCTGCTCTAGGGTCCACTGTGAAAGCAGGACCATCCGCGGCTCACTTTGGACTAGGGCTGCACGATATTGAAAATTTCTGCGATATGCGATATGGGCTTTGAGATTGCGATATTCGATATTTTTGCGATATTTATTTTTCAATTAAGAATTTCTCTGTACATTTATTTGAAGTCGTTATTACACTATTAAAACGATGTGCGTTTAAACCGTACACGTTCTGTGGCTTAGTAATTTCTTAATCATTTTATTAACTTATTTTTATTGAGGCGCGGTCATGTTTTAGGACGATTTTTTCCACGGCTTAGTTGCTGGTTGCTCTGAAAATCTGGCAACCGCAGTCGGTACCCCTACACACGTTATGCCTGACAGGTCACAGCTTTATCACAACTAGTTTTTTTGCCTTTTCAATCTTGTTTTAAACCAACACAAATCACAAGAGTTGTTCTTAAGAGGAGAAAACGAGAACGGAGTCAAATCACTCGGCGCTAAAAACGGATGAATAATGCATAAAAATTTCATAAATTATTGCACATCCTTGCGATATGGATATTGCACGTGTCAATATTGCGATATCGATATTTTTTCGATATATTGTGCAGCCCTACTCTGGACCCATCAAACAGGGAAGAACAGTGGAAGGACTGTACAATCCCGACCAGAACCAATGGAAACAGGGAACAGTCCAGGCCAAACTCCGATTCAACTTCTTTATACACAAAAAGACATTAGGCCTTTTCGCAATATTTGGTTCCAGTCTCCATTTTAGACACATTCACACAGGCAGCAATAGAATGGAGCCACACTCCTGCTCTGGGGCAGGTACTTTCAGTTGAACCAGGAACCTTTAGATGACACAAGCACATTTACCACCAACTTTGTTTGAAAACATGTTTTATACATTTTCACATTCAGGCTTCAAACTCTCCTTCTCCTTGAGAAAAAAAGCCGTAGCTCCCAAAATGTATAGTAAGGTTGTAAATAGTAACTATGACGCGCTGATCCTACATGCAGCTCCGATCCACCACAGTTGTCTCAGACCTCTCGTCCACTGTCTCCACTCCACTGGGCTGCGTCGCCCCGAGGAGTTCATGAAGAGCAAATTCAACGTGTATTTTTTTCTGTGTGTGAGTGACATGATGTCATTAAAAGTTTGATGTTCAAACATCAAAAAAACTTTATGTAAAACTACAAACTTTTTGGAATCTGAAATAAAGTCCGTGCAGAGTGATTTTTCTTTGTAAATCTGGACTAAGTTCACTTTCTTTTTCCTGTTTGGTGGGTCTGATCTGAGCTCTGAGCTGTGGAGCAGATGTACAGGATGTGGAACAGTTCTCATTGATAACAGCTCTGCGCAGCTCCGACAATCGGATCTGAGCGGAACAGAGCTGGATGTGGTGGGATTAGTGAGTTATAGGTAAAACTGTGAATAATTCAGCCTGTTCTCCCAGATGAGCGTGTCAATACTACGCTATTGTAAACAGCGTGTCATATGAACACAATTTATTTTCACGGGTTACTGTCCCAGTTCATTTCTATGGTGAATGTAAAGACGTGTTATTATTCATGAAGACTAACACAATCCTAACCTTAACCAACTCCAAGCCTCAGACCTAAACTTAGCCATTAACCCAAATAAAACCTTGTGTTTGTCCTCAACCACATCGCGTATCAGTACCACGCCGGGAAAAAACAATAGCACGCCAAAAAATGAAGAAGCGTCGTCATGACACGCAATTTGTCATGACGTTGTATTTACACTCAAACTATGACAAAACATTGGAATAATTGTGTTTTATGGTTAATTTCAGAGACGTGAATGAAAAAAAATACTATTGTTTTACTTATTTAAATGTTTGAGACTACACAGACGCTAATGCTAAACTATATGTCTTTGAAGAGTAAACTTTACATTCGCCTGACTAAACTAAACAGATGTGACCTGGCGTTACCTGTTTGTCATGTGTGAGCGGCTCCGGTGGGACTCAGCCTCTCTGTCCACTCAGCTCCACACTCGCCCCCGGCAAAGCTCTCCAAACGCGGGGTAACCTTGGACCGGAGCGACCCAGGACCTCCAGACGGGACAGAACGATCGTCCACGGAGCGGGACAAATCCATCTTCAATCCATCGGCTGCAGACACTTCTTCTTCTTAAACTGATGAAGTAGAAAAGAAGTCAAGTTGTTCTGCTTTGACGAGAGGATTCAGCGACGTTGTGAGAAGCGAAAGAAAAGGTGGATTTAGTGGAAAAAGGGAGGAGAAGAGGAGCAGATGTGGGGATGAAGCAGCAGAACGGTTTGTGTTTGTGATGCAGAGCCGGAGCTGAAGGAGGACAAGTTCAGAATAAACTCCTCCCACTACAGACCTGCCTCGTTTTACCCTCCCTCTCTCTCACTCACGCTCTCTCTCTTTCACTTTTTCTATATTTCTATTTCTTCTCACACATCCTTTGCTCCCCTCCATCTCTAGTCTTCCTCATCTCTCTTCTTTTTTATCTCCATGTCTTTCTCTTTCCGTCCCTTTCCTTTTCTATCTTTCTCCCTCTCTCCAACCTTCTCTCTCCTCATATTTCTCTTTCCATCTTCTTCCTCTCTCTCTCTCCTCTTTCCTTCCTCCCTTTCCCTCTGAATCTGTCCCATGCTTTCTTTCTCTTTCCCTTCCCCTTTGCTGCCTCTTCCCTCCTCTCATTCTTCACCTTTATCATGTTTTCTTCTCCATTAGTTTTTCCCCTTCTCTCTCATCCTCTTTTCTTTATCTTTTTTCACACATCCTTATCCCTTCTCTATATCTTTTCTTCCTCCTCGGTCTCTCTCCCGTTCCTCTTCCTCTCTCTCTCTCTCTCTTTCTCTCTCACTCCTCTTCCTCTCTTCCTCTCGCTCTCTTCCTCCTCCTTTTCCTCTCTCTCGTCATCTCTCTCTCCTCTCCATTTCTGTCTTCGTCTCTCTCCTTTTCGTCTTTCTCTTCATCTCTCTGTGTCTCTCTCTTTTTCTGTCCTCTCTGACCCTCCTCCCCTCCCTCCCTCTCTCTCTCTTCTGAGTTGTGGAGAACAAAATGCAGTGTTGGCTGATTGCAGACACAGTTCCAGATGCCAGTTTGAGTTATAACAGGTTAGAAAATGAAGAATTTAATTATTTTTGTCAGAAAAAAAAAAAAAAAAAAAATAGAGATCAAATCTTTTTAACCCTTAGATGCATGGCCGACCAGTACCTACACTCTTCCATGAGTGAAGTCGAAAATGACCCCACTTAGAATCAAAGCCTTTACACTATATTTTTTCTTAAATATGATGATTTGTATTATATTCTAAACAACAAAAGAACATTTTAGACTTGTTATTTTATCAGTTTTTATTCACATTTGAACATAAATCAGTCAGGTTAAAAAATGTCAAAATCCATTTTGTTACTGTCAGTGTGATTATGGAGGACTAACAAAAAAATACAACTATAACTGGGGACTATAACATTGTCCACGCACATGAACACACATAAAACATGTTCTCTTGTCTCACTGTAGCAGCTGTTACAAACTACATCCTTTTAGCTGTGATCAGTCACAGGAATACTGCTTTTCCAGCAGCAGTTGGTGGCTTTGTGGTTCTTGTTTATTGGACAAATCTGACATCTCCGTCTCTTCTGTCGGCCCTGTGAGCTTCTCTCATGTCTGTGGATTGTGGATTTTGTCACTAAACACCTTCTCAGTGCTAAAGTGATGGAGGTTGGTAGGTTTGAGTTACTTTCCAGTCGACTTTTCATGTGAGGAGTCACAACCTCCTCTGACCGCTCTGTGAGAAAGCGTCTGTGTGTTGGTGAACCTTACATGTGTGATGCTGAGTAAAAATGACCTTCTCACTGCAACTTTAGATGTGTAAATGCCACAGTAAATGTAAATGTAAATTGACAAGTACAGTTGATAAGAATCAAAATGTCGTAGTGCTTACCCCTGAGATGCCATTGGAACTGACTGGGGTCGTTTTTGAGCCCACTTATGCATCTAAGGGTTAAGTATTTTTTCTATCCTTTACACAAAAATGTGTGAAAGAGACCGAGATAAAGACAGTCACATGTTGGACAGTTTAAAGATCTTCTGTCTCATTTTGAAAATCTTCCTCCAAAGTGCGGATAAACCAGTGACCAGTGATGGTAAAGTATTGCTCTAACAAAACTAAAACATCCACATGGTTGACAGAGGTTTGAATCACTGAGTGTTTGACTCTTTGTACTGCACCTCCCTCTCCTGCCACTAGATGGAGACACAAACCAGCTGCAGATCTGAGCCTGTTAGAACAGAATTACAAACTCAAACGTGGATGCAACGTAATCAATCAGTACAATGTGCCTCATTCACATTATTGAAGAAAAAAAAAGTTCTGAAAGTCTTATGAACATTCTTGCACTTGAAGATGGCACACAATAAAAATGTAATTTCTGAATGTAGTTTATATATTTTCATAAATGATTTCAAATATAGTTTACCTCAGTGGTGCAGTGTGTTCACAGTGTGTGTGTGTTTGTGTGTTATACTTCTGAAGCTGTAAATACTTTTTTATCCTGGCCACATGTATCAGACATGAGTCTTCTGAAAGTGGAAGTTTTGCACATTATTGAAAAAAAAAAGTGTCTATCTCACTGTAAATTGTGGCTTTTCTGGTTGATAAATGGCTTATAAAGAAATTCTTTTGGAAATGAGCTGCTGTTGTGACTTCATTTAGTCTGCATTAAGTTTATGTGTTTAATTTGTGAAGCAGAACCATCAAAACTCAGGTTTTCGGGCCTCCAACACTTCCAGACCGGGTCCAGCCCTGATTCAGTGGGTACAGTGTGTGATGGATTCTGTCAGACCTGGTTCAGACCCGGTCCTGTCCTGGTCCAGACCTGGTACAGTGGGTACAGTGTGTGCTGGTATTCTCAGTCCTGGTTCAGTCCCGGTCCAGCCCTGGTTTAGACCTGGTACAGTGGGTACAGTGTGTATTCTGTCAGACCTGGTTTAGACCAGGTTCAGACCCGGTCTTGTCCTGGTCCAGCCCTGATCCTGCCCTGGTTCAGTGGGTACAGTGTGTGCTGGTATTCTCAGTCCTGGTTCGGACCTGGTTCAGTCCTGGTTCAGACCCGGTCCAACCCTGGTTCAGACCTGGTTTAGTCCTGATTTAGTCCTGGTTTAGTCCTGGTTCAGACCCGGTCCAGACTAGGTACAGTGGGTACAGTGTGTATTCTGTCAGACCCGGTCCAGACCTGGTTTAGTCCTGGTACAGTGGGTACAGTGTGTGCTGGTATTCTCAGACCTGGTTCAACCTGGTCCAGACCTGGTTTAGTCCTGGTACAGTGGGTACAGTGTGTGCTGGTATTCTCAGACCTGGTTCAACCTGGTCCAGACCTGGTTTAGTCCTGGTACAGTGGGTACAGTGTGTGCTGGTATTCTCAGACCTGGTTCAACCTGGTCCAGACCTGGTTTAGTCCTGGTACAGTGGGTACAGTGTGTGCTGGTATTCTCAGACCTGGTTTAGACCTGGTTCAGACCCGGTCCAGCCCTGGTTTAGTCCTGGTACAGTGGGTACAGTGTGTGCTGGTATTCTCAGACCTGGTTCAACCTGGTCCAGACCTGGTTTAGTCCTGGTACAGTGGGTACAGTGTGTGCTGGTATTCTCAGACCTGGTTTAGACCTGGTTCAGACCCGGTTTAGACCTGGTCCAGCCCTGGTACAGTGGGTAGTGTGTATTCTGTCAGACTTGGTTTAGTCCTGGTTCAGACCCGGTCCAGACCCGGTCCAGACCTGGTTCAGTGGGTACAGTGTGTGCTGGTATTCTCAGACCTGGTTTAGACCTGGTTCAGACCTGGTTTAGTCCTGGTCCAGACCTGGTACAGTGTGTACAGTGTGTGCTGGTATTCTCAGACCTGGTTTAGACCTGGTTCAGACCTGGTTTAGTCCTGGTCCAGACCTGGTACAGTGTGTACAGTGTGTGCAGGTATTCTCAGACCTGGTTCAGACCCGGTCCAGACCTGGTTTAGACCTGGTACAGTGGGTACAGTGTGTGCTGGATTCTGTCGTCCCAGAGCAGCAGCTGCTCCACAGACGCACAAAGAGAGAGAGAGAAAAGAGGAAGAAAAGAGGTGAAAGGAGAGACGAGACTCACCGACAAACAAAGGTCTGAGGACCGTCTCCAGGGGGGACTCTCTCTTTTCTCTCCCTCTCTCTCTCTGTCCCTTCCCTCCACTTTCTCACCCTCTCCTTCCCCAGTTTGTCTGTCTCTCCAGTTCTCTCTCATGCCCCCCCTTCTCTCTGCCTCCCCTTTCTCTCTTTCTCAGTCCATCTTTCTTTTGCACTCTCCTCCTCTGTTATTCCGCTCACTCCTTAATTTCTTCTTCTTCTTTCTCCTTGTGTCGCTTCTCCCCTGTTCTTCTCTCTTCTTCTAATTTCCCCATCTTTCTTCTATCTCTCTTTTTCTCTCTTCTCCTCTCTCTCTTTGGGAGGAGAAAGAGAGGAAGAGGGAGAGAGAGCAGAGAAAACAGAGGTAGAAGAGACAAGAGAAAGAGAAGAAATGGAGAGAGGGCAGGGTAGAGAGAAAGAGAAAAAAGAGGAAGATGGAAGACAGAAGAGAGGAAAGGGAGAGAGAGGAGAGGGAGAGAGAAAAGAGGGGAACTCTAGAGAGAAGTGGGGTAAAGTGGTGAGAGGAGAAAGGGGGAGAGAGAGAAAAGAAAAACAGGTAGAGATAGAAGTAGAGAGGGAAGAGAAAGAAGGAGGGAAGGAGTAACAGGACAGACACAGAGAGAGAGGAGACATGGGGGAGATATATAGAGAGAAAGGAACAAATAGAGAGCGAGAAAGAAGAGAAGAGGGAGAGGGTAAAGACAAGAGAAAGAGACACGAGAGAGAGAGAAGGGAGAAAAGTACAGAATAAAAAAGGGGGAGAGACAGGGAAGATAGAGACAGAAGACAGGAACAACAGAAAAGGAGAGAAGGGAGGGGAGAGAGAGAGAGAGAGGTGCTTTGTGTGAGTCTGAACTAAAGGAAGTCCTCAGTGTCTGATCTGATTGTGTTCTGCAAAGGCCACCGCTCTGTTCACACTAGACTTTCATTACCGACAACAACAAAAAAACAACAACCCAATTTAAGCTGTTATAGAACAAGTTGATGGGCATTAACATCAGCTGTGCAGTTAAAAAAGATATGGGCAATCTAAGCAAAAATTCATTCATTTCAACCAAAGCACAACTGAGAGTGTGGCTGCATCAAGAATTACTGGATCTCCAATGCCCCAAAGTATCTATAAAAGGCACTGCAAGAAAAAAAAAAAAGTCCCAGCATCAAGCAGGACCAAGCTGACTCTGTATCTTAGACCACAACAGTTAAAGGTGAAAACACAATGGTTAATGTTGACGTGTATTCATTTTTGGCGGCTATAGGGTTACACTGTAAAAAATAAAATGCACTTTAACTTAAAAATGTAAGTTCAGTTTCTGCCTTAAATTTTTATGTTGATTAAACTAATGTTTGTGAGTCATCTGACATTCTCTCTCTTTCTTAATTTTCCTATCTCTTCTTTCTTCTCTCTCTTTCTCTCTCTTCTTTCTTCTCTCTCTCTCTCTCTTCTCTCTCTCTCTCTCCCCCCTCTTTCTCTCTCTCTTTCTCTATCTTCTCTTTCTCTCTCTCTCTCCCTCTCCTCTGCACCCTCTCTTTCACTCTCATTTCTTTCTCTCTCTTTCTCTCTATCCCTTTCCCCCCCCTCTCTCTCTCTCTCCTTCTCTCCCCTCCCTCTCTCTCTCCCTCTCTCTCTCTCTTTCCTCTCTCTCTCTCCTTCTCTCCCCTCTCTCACTCTCTCTCTCCCTCTCTTTCTTTTCTTCTATCTCTCTTCTCTCTCTCTTCTTCACTCTTCCTTCTTCTCTCTCTCTCTTTCCTCTCTCTCTCTCTCTTTCCCCTCTCTCTTTTGTTCTCTCTCTCTTCTCTCTTTTTTCTTCTCTCTCTCTCTCTTTTTCTTCTCTATCTTTTTCTTCTCTCTCTTTTTCTTCTCTCTTTCTCTTCTCTCTCTCTTTCTTCTCTCTTTCTCTCTCTCTTTCTTTCTTCTCTCTCTCCTTTCTCGCTTCTCTCTTTCTCTCGCTCTCTTTTTCTTCTCTCTCTCTTTCTCTCTCTCTTCTCTTCTCTCTTCTCTCTCTCTGTAACTTAAAAGTTTAAGTTGTAAACCTTTGACTCACATTGTCAAGTTATATCAACCTAAAGATTTAAGTCAGTTTAACTTTTGACCTTAGGATTTTTAACAGTGTAAGGTTTAAGATCTGACTTGTCTTGTAGTTGTCATGTTTATTTGAACTGAACAAATAACATTCTCATTTCTGTATATTATTTGTACAAACCGCAGATTCCGCTCTGAACTCGAGACAGAGACAGGAAACTGCACTTGTTCCGTTTGAGAGAGAGAGAGAGAGAGAGAGAGAGAGAGAGGAGAGAGAGAGAGAGAGAGAGAGAGACAGAGAGAAACACGGAGAGAGAAGAGAAAAGAGAAGAGGGAGAGAGAGAGAAACAGAGAGACAGAGAGAGAGAGAGAAACACAGCACCAAACTAAGCGGTGATGGAGGAGAAGCGCTGCGTCCGGATGCGCTTTTTGACGCGGATCTAAAGACGTTTTGCGCGCGATGCCGGTGCGCAGATGGATCCGACGCACGGTCCCGGTCTGCGTCCTCACGTTCATCATCCTGCTGTGCGTGGACTTCCAGCTCCGCTCCGAGAACAGCGCGTCACCGGGGGCTCTGTCCGTCCGTCCCCGCGCTCTGCTGCTGTCGTACCGGGGACACGCAGCGGCTCTGAGCTCGGGGACAGAGGTTCTGAGCCCGGGGACAGAGTGACCGAAGCCCCCCTGAAGCTGGAGGACATTTACATCGCGGTGAAAACTACTGGGAAGTTCCACAAGACGCGACTGGCGCTGCTTCTCCAAACGTGGATGTCCAAAACCAGAGCGCACGTGAGTCCAGCGCGAGCCCTGTCACAGCCGCGGCGCGTGGGAACTTTAGCTCAGGGTTTATGGTAGTTTTAAACAGGGGCGTAGCACTAAATTCTAGACTTCAGATACAAACTTTGTTGATGGGTCTAATACATAATTTTGTGTTTCAAATATCAAGCCTGCTCTCGTTATTTTCTATTCATTTGGGTTTTATTTCCTTCCAGAATGTTCATAAACAGCTAAGTTCATTTCTAAATTCCACACATAATTAATGTTGCTATTAGGGTTTTTGCAGGTTTCAGGAGATCAGTTTTAATTACCATAACGAACTACAAAGCAAGACCTTTGTGTTCCGTTTATTCTGTGATTTTTTATTTATTTTTAAGCACAAAGAATTGCATTTAGAGTCTGACAGCCCTGGTTTCAAATAACACCACACACCTACTGGTCAATACAAAACATATGGAGAACTAAGGTTGCTTGTCACAGTTTTAGGTTCATATGAATCAGTCAAAACTTTTTTTTTTATTGAATCTGTTTTGATTCAAGACAAATGTCCAGGTGTCAGGAAACTTTAGAATCCACCTGCAGCAGGGTCTTATTCTGTCTTATTAAACTTATTGATTACTAAACAGAAAAAAAACAACGAAAAAGTTTATTCATTAACACAAGTTTCTTTATTTGGATTCCTGCTACTTTCAGCTCTGAATAAACATTAGGCCTGTTAGCTTTTTTCACCCTAAATGTAGTTATTTATTAATTATTCAAACATGCCAGCATTTTCTGAAATAAAAATTGACAACCAACTCTAACAACTTTGCTTATACTTTAGCTTAGTTTACTGGTCAAAAGGCTTTGGTTTAGGGTTGTTTGTTTGTTTGTTAGGGGTGCACGGTAGCAGAGTGGTTAGATCTCTGGCTTCCCAATAAGGAGGTCGTGGGTTCGACTCCCGGGTCGGACCATATCAACATCTCATGATCTCTCTGGGTGGAGTTTGCATGTTCTCCCCGTGTCACCGTGGTTTTCTCCGGTTCCTCCCACCTCCAAAACATGTATGTTTAGGTTAATTGGGCATCACTGTAAATTTCCCTTAGTGAGTGAATGAGAGAGTGAATGTTTGTCTGTCTAACTCTGCGACGAGTTGGCCACTGTCCAGGGTGTTCCCCGCCTAAGGCCCAAAGTCACTGGGATAGGCTCCAGTCACCCGCGACCCCTAACGGGATTAAGCGGTAGAAAATGAATGAATGTTTGTTTGTTTGTTTTTCACACTGCAAACACAGTTTAGGTTTTCTTCATTTTTGGCTGCAATTATACCTGAAAAACTTCTTTTTACAAACACCAAAGTGAAACTGGAGCGAACCAATCAGACTTCTGATTAAAACAAAAATGTGTTATTATTCCTAAAGCTTTCAGTAAAAAACACAAAGTTTTACCAATTTATAACTAAAAAGTTCAGTTAGGATATCCCAACTTTAAAAGTGCTTGTGTTGTTTGCTCTGATGATGAAAGTTGATTTGATTTGGCAGGTTTGAGGTGAAACAGTTACAAAAGTCACTGTCACAAGTCCAGTTTACACAGATATATTTGGATCATTGTGCAGGAGAGTGGCAGAGAAAAGTATCTTTTATAGAACTACTGTATGACATAACGATATATACAATATAATAATAATAACACAAGCTGTGGGTGTTTTTTTTAATCATGCCCCTTTACTTTGATACAAGTGTGTTTCTCACATCAGGAATTGAGTTGAGCTTCAAGTGGCTGCAAAGAAAATGATCTTGGCTGATATAAACGAGTCTGCATAATTTATGGAGTTAAAAACAGTACAGAATAGACACATCTACGCGACAGGTGGTCAGTGCCTCACCTGGGGAAAAATACTTTATGTCAGAAGACATTTTTTTTATGGAATGTGTTTCATATTTGCCATAACTGGGTGATTTTCTTGTGATCTTCCAGGACTTGTCTATATAAAGTAGGTTCACTGTGAGGTTTGAGAAAGCCTTAAGCAATCATAGAAATTAACATAAGCAAGCATTTATCGGCAAGAAGCCAAAAAGTCATACGAATTTGTTCACAAATACAGTATATGTAGCAATCATTGGATCTCTTGCACAGTTGTGCCGTCGGCGGCAGTTTGGCTCAGATGGATAAGCAGGTGGTGCACAGTGCAAAGGGTCACAGGATTAGGTTTTCCTCATCTTTTTTTGCGAGTAAAAAAAATACACTCCCATGAGATGATGTGCTCTGGATTAGAAGTTCTGTAGAGAGGGATTTTCAGTCGACGTCACTTTCCGCTCTACTGCGTGTGCTTAATGCAGAAAGACCCTCTCTATCTGCTTAGCTGGGGAAACTTCTTTGAATAAAGCAACAAAACAAGACGAGAGCAGCTGTTTGGATCAGGTCTGAACCGGTCTGACAGACATCGGTCTCCTGAAGCTTGAGACTGCGTTTTCTCGCATCTTTTCACTAACCTTTATGTGACTTTTAAGGGTTGAAGGGTCAAGTTTCATTCACAAATGTTGATTTAGCAGCAGAACCTTTGTTCCTCACAGTGATAAACTCTTGTAGTTACTGACAACGGAGCTTTTTTGACTTGTTTCTACGGTTTGTGTCTATGAGCGGTGGCTCTTTCTGAAACGGGTGCGCGTGCATCTCACGTGTTGAGAAACAAAAAAGTCTATATGTATGCAAAGTTAAAAAAAAAAGGGCAAGTAACAACCAGCCCTGTGCGGCAGAGTGCAGCTGTAACCTCCCAGGACATCACTGGGATCTATCTATGACGTCACAAAACTC
Organism: Mugilogobius chulae; assembly: GCA_038363315.1. Lineage (NCBI taxonomy): Eukaryota > Metazoa > Chordata > Actinopteri > Gobiiformes > Gobiidae > Mugilogobius > Mugilogobius chulae. The sequence continues at coordinate 43,352,712 of CM076398.1, read as the reverse complement.
ATACATTCAGAGCAGTGTTTTCTGAGGCTCAGGGAGGAAAGAATAATATCTCACAGACAACTGTTGATCCTGGGCAGCCGTTTTTCCTTGTCAAAGAGAGTCTAGGGTCAGGTGATGCTCTGGGACAGTTATCCATCTTGTTACTATTGAATAATCTGTTTCGACAGGCTCAACCAATCACTGTTTCTTATTTTCTGTTAGCTTAAGGTTAAGGTAATAATAATCAAACGTGGTAGCTTTTTAAAGTAATCCTAATAAGCGTAAGACAGGACTAAACCAGGTCTAAGCCGTGTCTAAACTGACGTGTTCATGAGGCTGCAGACGGAGCCGTTGAACCAAAAGTGTGACTTCCTGTTCTGCTCCGAGCCACTTCCTGTCTGACGCAGATCGTTCCTGTTTCAGTGTCACATGATCAGGTTGTGGTCGGTCTCACTAGAGCAGAGGTTAAAGGTTACACAGAGTCAGTGTTCAAATGTTTGTGTTCACTCAAAGAATAGTTCTATAATCAGACTTGAAGATCACCCAAAGTGTATTTTGTCCTTGAGCAAGACACTAGAGTCGCATTTAAAGAAACAGATTGATCAATCTCGTCTTGCAGCTGATACTTCAGTGTTTCCACCCACCACCTAGCCCCCGCCACTTGTCTGTATTTACCTGTTTTTACAAGTAATAAGACAAGTGTCAATTAAACTCGTTTGTGTCTGTTATTCTGTCCCCCTCCTCTTTTTTTCGACTGCCTTATTTCCTCTTTCCCACTCCTCTTTCCTTCTTTCTCCTCTCCTCCGCTCTCCTTTCTTCTTTCTCTCTTCTCACTATCTTTCTCTCTTCTCACTCTCCTCTCCTTTCCTTTGCTGTCCTTTCTTTCTCCTCTTCTCCCTATTCTCATATCATTCTCTCTTTTTCTTTCCTTCTCCTCTTCTCATTTCACTCTTCTCTCTTGCTCCCTTCTCTTTCTCTCCTTCTCCACCCTCCTCTTTTCTTTCTTTTGAAGTGTAGCAGTAGCAGAGTCTGATTCTAAAGAAAACTGGAGAAACACAATAAAGTCACACCAGGGAAAGCTCAGAACCAGGAAGCAGACAGGAAGTGAAGGGAGCAGACAGGAAGTACAGGCTGATCTGAAACAGGGACCACTTCCTCTGTTTTCACTCACTTTTCCTCTTTATCCACCATCTCCTCTCTCTCCTTCCCCCCACTCCACCATCTATTCATCTATCAATGTGTTCTCTCCTCCCGTCATCTTTCTCTTCTTGTTTTGTCTCCACCTTTTCATACCGCTCTTCTGCTTCTCACTTTCTCTCGTCTTTCCAGTGTTCTCTCTCTCCCTCCGTTTTTTTTTCTCTCGCTATAATAATCCGTTTGTTCGTTCCTCTGCTGTCTTTCTCAATACGTTGGCAAGGAGGTCAGAGATAAAAAAACAGAGAAATTGTTATTTTTGGGAGGACATCATTCAGCTCTGTGTAACATCTGCAATCAATGTTTTCTAACACCTCTGTTGCACTTTCACAGCATTGTTAAGCTCTACTCAACATTTTCTCTTTTTGTCATTGAAGAGACAATGTCCAGTGTACCCATAACAAGGGGAAAATGTCCTTGTCCTGTAGTAGAGCACAAGTTTTAAGTTTCACTATGGGACGCCTGGCAGCCTTCAGCTGGAGCTATTATTAGAAGTGCTGTTTATTTCCAGCTGCAGTAAGTTCTGCTTTTTTTATATGTTTTTACTTGAATACTTATTGTGTGTTAAAATTACAGTGTTGCTTTGTTTTGCAGCCCCTGTTGTGACTCCAACGTGCCAAATGAGCGTGTTGTCTAATGTGCGTGAGTGGAGTGTTTCAGGGGGGAGTTGGGGTTGAGTCGGTGTCACTCTGCATCAGTCCAGAAGTGAAAGTGCAAACACGGCACAAAACCTGGCCTGGATTTGTATGCAGGTCGGCTCACAGCGGCGGAACGGGCCTGAGTTAGATAAGAGAGCGCTGGAAACTACATCAGAGAAAAGGATGATGGCAGAGAAGCATTATTCAAGAGCCATATATCTGCATTATGCTTATAGATTCATCCAGTGTCTCTGCAAGTTTGGGTCATTGTATCAGCTGCTGATTTAGACACCATGATCATAAGTGTATTTTAGAGTCAAAATAAAATTAGACATCAGAGGTACATCATAAATTTTGAGCCAATTGTTCACTAGTGTTTGTAAAGATATTTTTGCCATGAATGCTATATTGTAAAATGTTCAAATTATCTCTACTTCTCCTTAAAGTTTTTACTCATTTTGACTCTATTCTGTAGGATATTATCTAACAGATTTCAGTCTACTAACCACCCCCTCTGTTGCAATTTGGGCCAAACTTAAGCAGAACTGTGCAATCAGATTTGTTTACTATAGTGAAAAAAATTGGTCACATTTATTACAGAATTGCGTTTCTCTTTATTATAACCTGTTCTTTTAATTCTTGGTGACGCAGCTTAAAGCAAGAATGCATGTTTTAATTTATCTTTTAAGCAATATAGACACCTGAAACAGAATATACAGTTTGTCAAAGCTTAAATGGGAGGCCAAAATAACCCCGGGTGCCACAGTGGGATTACAAGAGCAATTGTCGTTGTGTCTTTGGGCAAGTTACTGCATCTGGTGCATGTTTAAAGAGACCTACTGTGCAAAACACAGAAAATAACTAAAATGACTAAGAAATAGGAACAGGTTCATTGACTTCCTGTTCAAAACTGCAGAACTAATAAGCATCATTGCAAATTTAAGTTTAACGAGCCACAGGTTTAAAAATTACATTTTGTTGTTGTTGGAAAGTGTCTACATGACAATTTTGAGCCTTACATGTTTTACTGGGAATCATAATTTTTGAGTAATCGCAAGTAAACACATACAAGTGGGCGGGATAGGTGGTAGGTGAAGACAGGGCTTTTCAGAGCACTGAAGCATCAGCTGCAGGACAATACAAGATTATTCAAACGTGCATGAATCAATCCAAATACAAATTTGGGTAAGCTAATAATGAGAGAACACTGTTGTAACATGGTTAAAACCTTAACAAATAGATTTTACATCAATAGGTCACCTTTAAATGTCCGATGGTCGTTGTAAAAGCCAATGGCGCAAACTGACTGCCTTGCTTCTACCCCAGGACAGTGTGGGGTAAATTAAAATTGCTGTGGTAAATTTCAGGCAGAGAAAGACGATTATGGAGTCTCTACTCAGGAGTTTAGCAATTTAACATACGTAATTGACTGGTCCATGAAATAATTAGGCTGCAGTTATGAAGCCACTGAGAATTCTTCTATAACCTGGATCACAATGGGGTGCATTCACGTACATTAAGTNTTTTGTTTGTTTGCAGGGAATGACCTTAATGCTCTTTCGAGAGGCGCAAGGATAATGAGAGTGGTATCTGGCCAACAGACAGGCCTGACATCCAGCTACGCCCTTCACTCAAGACGCTTGAGAAAGAGGGAAAAAATGAACGTCAATAGTGAGCCCTTATGTTTTATGGATTATGTGCTTTAGCAAAACTATAGTGAGAGAAGTACAAGTCTTACTTGTCATGTCAGCTCGCGCAGGAACAGTCAACAAAACAACACAATGAAAATTAGAGGCTGTCTTTAGGTGTTTGGATTCATTTTTCACTTTGCTCACATCCCTTTCTTCTTATTCTTAGTGCTTTCCTATTAAAAACAGCCCTTATTGGCCATTTTATTACAGTTTGCATTATAAAAGTGACTCTAGCACATAATCTCTGTCAAGTTTGATATTAGAATGTACAGTAAATTGTCCATGACGAAATTAGAGATTTTAGATATTTACAAACAAAAACAGAACCAAATCTGGCAGTCACAGAGAAGTATCTCTTAAGCATGTATGATGTAAATGTGTAAATGCGGTTTATATAAAAACAATAACTTGATAATAATATATTGCCAACAAACTACTTTTGTGTATTTGTTTATTTATATGTATTTTTTGTTGGTTCTTTTTGCAGAATTTTGATAAAAATAATGTCTGGAATAGAATGAAAATACTCAAAAACTGTTGTGTACATTTATGGACATATTCACATAAACTTAAGCCCACGTAAACAGAAAAAGGTCAGTTCTTGTCAAATGCAACAAGGAAAACAGTTAATCTGGTGTGCTGAAGTCTAAAAAAAACCCCCAAAAACATAAGAACCTAATCTTACCGCTGATTTGCTTTCAGAAGATGGCAAATGGCATCTACAGTAAACCAAATAAATAAATCATATTGAGGAGTTAGTTTCTTGCGTGTGCATGAGGGCTTAGGTCTCAGGGCTGGTGTTGCACTGTATCCTCCAGAGGCCAAAGAGGGGTTGTGTGTTGTAAACGGACCCAAGTGCTGCTCTGTTATCCAGTTTAATCTGCCCACTGGGCCAGGCAGGGTACCTGCTGCGTTCAGGGGCTCATCTCTCTGCTCCCTGTCGGCCAGTAACGATAATACACCACGTTATAATAATAATAACACAAGCTGTGTTTGGTGTTTTTTTTAATCATGCCCCTTTACTTTGATACAAGTGTGTTTCTCACATCAGGAATTGAGTTGAGCTTCAAGTGGCTGCAAAGAAAATGATCTTGGCTGATATAAACGAGTCTGCATAATTTATGGAGTTAAAAACAGTACAGAATAGACACATCTACAGCGACAGGTGGTCAGTGCCTCACCTGGGGAAAAATACTTTATGTCAAGAAGACATTTTTTTTATGGAATGTGTTTCATATTTGCCATAACTGGGTGATTTTCTTGTGATCTTCCAGGACTTGTCTATATAAGTAGGTTCACTGTGAGGTTTGAGAAAGCCTTAAGCAATCATAGAAATTAACATAAGCAAGCATTTATCGGCAAGAAGCCAAAAAGTCATACGAATTTGTTCACAAATACAGTATATGTAGCAATCATTGGATCTCTTGCACAGTTGTGCCGTCGGCGGCAGTTTGGCTCAGATGGATAAGCAGGTGGTGCACCAGTGCAAAGGGTCACAGGATTTAGGTTTTCCTCATCTTTTTTTTGCGAGTAAAAAAAAATACACTCCCATGAGATGATGTGCTTCTGGATTAGAAGTTCTGTAGAGAGGGATTTTCAGTCGACGTCACTTTCCGCTCTACTGCGTGTGCTTAATGCAGAAAGACCCTCTCTATCTGCTTAGCTGGGGGAAACTTCTTTGAATAAAGCAACAAAACAAGACGAGAGCAGCTGTTTGGATCAGGTCTGAACCCGGTCTGACAGACATCGGTCTCCCTGAAGCTTGAGACTGCGTTTTTCTCGCATCTTTTCACTAACCTTTATGTGACTTTTAAGGGTTGAAGGGTCAAGTTTCATTCACAAATGTTGATTTAGCAGCAGAACCTTTGTTTCCTCACAGTGATAAACTCTTGTAGTTACTGACAACGGAGCTTTTTTGACTTGTTTCTACGGTTTGTGTCTATGAGCGGTGGCTCTTTCTGAAACGGGTGCGCGTGCATCTCACGTGTTGAGAAACAAAAAAAAGTCTATATGTATGCAAAGTTAAAAAAAAAAGGGCAAGTAAACAACCAGCCCTGTGCGGCAGAGTGCAGCTGTAAACCTCCCAGGACATCACTGGATCTATCTATGACGTCACAAAACTCATACATTCAGAGCAGTGTTTTCTGAGGCTCAGGGAGGAAAGAATAATATCTCACAGACAACTGTTGATCCTGGCAGCCGTTTTTCCTTGTCAAAGAGAGTCTAGGGTCAGGTGATGCTCTGGGACAGTTATCCATCTTGTTTACTATTGAATAATCTGTTTCGACAGGCTCAACCAATCACTGTTTCTTATTTTCTGTTAGCTTAAGGTTAAGGTAATAATAATCAAACGTGTAGCTTTTTAAAGTAATCCTAATAAGCGTAAGACAGGACTAAACCAGGTCTAAGCCGTGTCTAAACTGACGTGTTCATGAGCTGCAGACGGAGCCGTTGAACCAAAAGTGTGACTTCCTGTTCTGCTCCGAGCCACTTCCTGTCTGACGCAGATCGTTCCTGTTTCAGTGTCACATGATCAGGTTGTGGTCGGTCTCACTAGAGCAGAGGTAAAGGTTACACAGAGTCAGTGTTCAAATGTTTGTGTTCACTCAAAGAATAGTTCTATAATCAGACTTGAAGATCACCCAAAGTGTATTTTGTCCTTGAGCAAGACACTAGAGTCGCATTTAAAGAAACAGATTGATCAATCTCGTCTTGCAGCTGATACTTCAGTGTTTCCACCCACACCTAGCCCCGCCCACTTGTCTGTATTTACCTGTTTTTACAAGTAAATAAAGACAAGTGTCAATTAAACTCGTTTGTGTCTGTTATTCTGTCCCCCTCCTCTTTTTTTCGACTGCCTTATTTCCTCTTTCTCCCACTCCTCTTTCCTTCTTTCTCCTCTCCTCCGCTCTCCTTTCTTCTCTTCTCTCTTCTCACTATCTTTCTCTCTTCTCACTCTCCTCTTCCTTTCCTTTGCTGTCCTTTCTTTCTCCTCTTCTCCCTATTCTCACTATCACTTCTCTCTTTTTCTTTCCTTCTCCTCTTCTCATTTCACTCTTCTCTCTTGCTCCCTTCTCTTTCTCTCCTTCTCCACCCTCTCTCTTTTTCTTTCTTTTGAAGTGTAGCAGTAGCAGAGTCTGATTCTAAAGAAAACTGGAGAAACACAATAAAGTCACACCAGGGGAATAGCTCAGAACCAGGAAGCAGACAGGAAGTGAAGGGAGCAGACAGGAAGTACAGGCTGATCTGAAACAGGGACCACTTCCTCTGTTTTCACTCACTTTTCCTCTTTATCCCACCATCTCTCTCTCTCTCTCCCTTCCCCACTCCACCATCTATTCATCTATCAATGTGTTCTCTCCTCCCGTCATCTTTCTCTTCTTGTTTTTGTCTCCACCTTTTCATACCGCTCTTCTGCTTTCTCACTTTCTCTCGTCTTTCCAGTGTTCTCTCTCTCCCTCCGTTTTTTTCTCTCTCCATCTATCCGTTTGTTCAGTCTCTGCTGTCTTTCTCAATATTTTGCTCTCCATCTTGTGTGATTATCTGTCTCTCCTGTCTTTCTCGCTCTCCTCTATCTTTCCCTTATTTCCGTTTTTCTCTTTCTTCTTCCTCTCGTCTCTCTTCTTCCCCTCGTCTCTCTTCTTCCTCTCGTCTCTCTTCTCTCTCCTCTCGTCTCTCTTCTTCCTTCGTCTCTCTTCTTCCTCTCGTCTCTCTTCTCCCCCTCGTCTCTCTTCTCCCCTCGTCTCTCTTCTCCCCCTCGTCTCTCTTCCCCCCCTCGTCTCTCTTCCCCCTCGTCTTCTCTTCTCCCCTCGTCTCTCTTCTCCTCTCGTCTCTCTTCTTCCCCTCGTCTCTCTTCTTCCCTCGTCTCTCTTCTTCCCCTCGTCTCTCTTCTTCCCCTCGTCTCTCTTCTTCCCTCGTCTCTCTTCTTCCCTTCTCTTCTTCTCTCGTCTCTCTTCTTCTCTCTCCCTCTCGTCTCTCTTCTTCTCTCCTCTCGTCTCTCTTCTTCTCTCTCCCTCTCGTCTCTCTTCTTCTCTCTCCCTCTCGTCTCTCTTCTTCCTCTCGTCTCTCTCCTTCCTCTCGTCTCTCTTCTCTCTCCCTCTCGTCTCTCTTCTTCCTCTCGTCTCTCTTCTTCCTCTCGTCTCTCTCCTTCCTCTCGTCTCTCTTCTTCCTCTCGTCTCTCTTCTCTCTCCCTCTCGTCTCTCTTCTTCCTCTCGTCTCTCTTCTTTCTCTCGTCTCTCTTCTTCCTCTCGTCTCTCTTCTCTCTTCCTCTCGTCTCTCTTCTCTCTTCCTCTCGTCTCTCTTCTCTCTCCCTCTCGTCTCTTCTTCCTCTCGTCTCTCTTTCTTCCTCTCGTCTCTCTCTCTCTTCCTCTCGTCTCTCTTCTTCCTCTCGTCTCTCTTCTTTCTCTCGTCTCTCTTCTTCCCCTCGTCTCTCTTCTTCCCCTCGTCTCTCTTCTCTCTCCCTCTCGTCTCTCTTCTCTCTCCCTCTCGTCTCTCTTCTTCCCCTGGTCTCTCTTCCTCTCGTCTCTTCTTCCTCTCGTCTCTCTTCTTCCTCTCGTCTCTCTTCTTCCTCTCGTCTCTCTTCTTCCTCTCGTCTCTCTTCTTCCTCTCGTCTCTCTTCTTCCTCTCGTCTCTCTTCTTCCTCTCGTCTCTCTTCTCTCTCCTCTCGTCTCTCTTCTCTCTCCCTCTCGTCTCTCTTCTCTCTCCCTCTCGTCTCTCTTCTCTCTCCCTCTCGTCTCTCTTCTCTCTCCCTCTCGTCCTCTTCTCTCTCCCTCTCGTCTCTCTTCTCTCTCCCTCTCGTCTCTCTTCTCCCTCCTCTCGTCTCTCTTCTCCTCTCGTCTCTCTTCTTCCTCTCGTCTCTCTTCCTCTCGTCTCTCTTCTTCCTCTCGTCTCTCTTCTTCCTCTCGTCTCTCTTCTCCTCTCGTCTCTCTTCTTCCTCTCGTCTCTTCTTCCTCTCGTCTCTCTTCTTCCTCTCGTCTCTCTTCTTCCTCTCGTCTCTCTTCTTCCTCTCGTCTCTCTTCTTCCTCTCGATTCTCTTCTTCCTCTCGTCTCTCTTCTTCCTCTCATCTCTCTTCTTCCTCTCATCTCTCTTCTTCCCCTCGTCTCTCTTCTTCTCTCGTCTCTCTCCTTCCTCTCGTCTCTCTCCTTCCCTCGTCTCTCTTCTTCCCTCGTTCTCTCCTTCCCTCGTCCTCCTTCCTCTCGTCTCTCTTCTTCGTCTCGTCTCTCTTCTTCGTCTCGTCTCTCTTCTTCGTCTCGTCTCTCTTCTTCCCCTCGTCTCTCTTCTTTCTCTCTCTTCCTCTCATCTCTTCTTCCTCTCATCTCTCTTCTTCCCCTCGTCTCTCTTCTTTCTCTCGTCTCTCTCCTTCCTCTCGTCTCTCTCCTTCCCCTCGTCTCTCTTCTTCCCCTCGTCTCTCTCCTTCCCCTCGTCCCTCCTTCCTCTCGTCTCTCTTCTTCGTCTCGTCTCTCTCCTTCCTCTCGTCTCTCTTCTTCCCCTCGTCTCTCTTCTTCCTCTCATCTCTCTTCTTCCTCTCGCCTCTCTTCTTCCCCTCGTCTCTCTTCTTCCCCTCATCTCTCTCCTTCCCCTCGTCTCTCTCCTTCCCCTCGTCTCTCTCCTTCCCCTCGTCTCTCTCCTTCCTCTCGTCTCTCTCCTTCCTCTCGCCTCTCTTCTTCCCCTCGCCTCTCTTCTTCCCCTCGTCTCTCTCCTTCCTCTCGTCTCTCTCCTTCCTCTCGTCTCTCTCCTTCCTCTCGCCTCTCTCCTTCCTCTCGCCTCTCTCCTTCCTCTCGCCTCTCTCCTTCCTCTCGTCTCTCTTCTTCCTCTCGTCTCTCTCCTTCCTCTCGCCTCTCTCCTTCCCCTCGCCTCTCCCTTCCCTCGTCTCTCCCCTTCCTCTCGTCTCTCCCCTTCCTCTCGTCTCTCCCCTTCCTCTCGTCTCTCTCCACTCCATTTCCCTAAACATATTTCTTTTTCCTCTCATTCTACCTTCTCTGCTCTTTGTTTTCCTCTCCCTCCATCTCTTTCTCTCTTTATTCTGTCCATTTCTCTTTCCCGTCTCTTGTATTTTCAAACCAAACAATGACATCATAGCACACAGTTTGCATTTCCCTCGTGTCGCCACCAGAGGGCGCCGTTTCCCCGTGAATCCCTCAGGTCACGTGGTCTCTCTCACACTCTTACACTTCCACACAGACGGCAGCAGGGGGCAGTGTTTGCACATGAGTCCGTCTCTTTAAAACATGAATGAACCTCAGACTGACTATGTGTGTGTAAAAGTGTTACCACGGCAACCACAACTAAACCTCTGCACGTCTCGTTCTTTCAGACGTTTATTTTCACCGACGCTGAAGACGACGAGCTGCAGTCGACAGGTGAGACGCAACCACAGATTAAACATTTAAGAATAAATAAAAAATAAATCAGAAAAATTTAAGTTAACTAGTGGCAAAAATGAATGAGAGTCAACGAAAACCAATGACCAAAAAAAATGTGAAAAAGCAGCTGCAGTCTGAAGACAAACGTAACCAGCTTCAAATCTCTCTGAATATCGAGTTTGTATGTGACGTGTAAAAAGAGAAAACAAGGTAAACAGTGGCAGAAAAGCAGGAAAACAACAGGAACGCTCACATTTGTCAGTGACACAGACTTCAGGATCACACAAAGACAAACTCAGCACCTTACCCTGCATAAATGAGATGTTTTAGTCTGTTTGATGAGAGAATTATTTGTTGTGCAACAGTAAAAATGTTCAGTTTTACAAATGCCATTAGCAAACATGTTTTTCTGTGATTCTTTCAGTCAAAATGCATTTTTCAGATAAAATTATTAGTGCATAACCTCTATTGTAGAAGAGTGGTGCCCAAAGTGAGGTCAGGGGGCCAAACACGGTCTGCCAAAGAGATTATTTTGGCCCACAAAGAGCTGCTGAGATTTGTTAAAACATTTTGAGTTGGAAAAAAACGCCGGCGTATACAAAATCAAGTTTACGCTGCTGAAACATGTCAAAATATTATTTAATTACTTTTTTTGCAAATAAACTTTGTAGATGCAACACAAATTTAGGTGTGAGATGGCATGTTGCAAAATTAGCTTCTGAAAATAAATCACTGGTAAAAGCACTGTTCCATTTTAGCCGATAGTAACATTTAAAGCAGTACTGTCTCCTGAGGGAAATGAGATTACAAATACAAACTTACAAGCAGGGCCGCCGCCCCCAAAACGCACATCACGCAGAGCGTGTAGGGCATCACCTGCTCTGGGGCACCAAGCCGAGCTGTGCTGTCCCACTGTCCCATGTGCTGAACTCATGAGTGACAGACAAGTTTGGATGATTCCTAACACACAGCGCAAAAGCAAAGACTCTGGAAACCGTTTAGAAAACAGGAACATGTTAACAACCCGTAAGCTCTTGGCCAATCTTTATTTCGCGTCAATAGGACACATATTGGGTAAGTTACGAGTAGAAACAGCAGATGATTTAAGACGGTTGCAGATTTGAACACGCAAATAACGGCGGCGAAATACGGCGGATTTTGACACATTTATGTTTAGATTCTTTCAGAGGGAAACACAAACCATGAATCTAGTCTATTTGTCCAGACAAAAGTTACAGACGATTGTATTTCCTCAAACTGTAGCGCGAGGATGAAGCTGTGTTTAGTGTGCGCAGGAGGGGGAACAGTGGCGGAGCAGAGGGCAGTTTAAGGAGGGCAAAGAGGTCTTGAAAGCAATCTGGCAAAAATTTTAAATTAATGGACTTACTGCATCTATTATGTAAAAAAAAAAAAAAGTAAAAAAGAAAGAAAACAAAAAAAAATGTAGGGGGACTTTCAGACCCTGTCTCTTAAATAAATAGATACATTGCATTTGTGGAGTCTGTCTGGGGCACCTTTTTGAAATCTTGCATAGGGCACTAAAATGGCTAGCAGCGGCCCTGCTTACAAGTGTCTGTTCTTGTGTTTCAGGTTATAACGTTGAGGTGACGCGGTGTCAGTCGGACCACAGTCAGCAGGCTCTGTCCTGTAAGATGTCTGCAGAGTACGACGGGTTCATGAGATCAGACAAAAGGTCAGACACACAGATGTGAAGGTGGAAAAAACAGGACAATATAGATTACTTAAGGTGTTTAAAACTGGATGAGACCACATGAATGATTTCAAAGCTAGGCGTATGTGTTTGAACGAGCGCAACCAACATGTGAAGAGCAGAGTGACAGCAGCTCAAAACAACCAGAACTACAACTTCACTATAATCAGACGTCTGAGTTCATAACTTATTCTAAATCAAAAACTGCAGAAACAAAAAAACACAGAACATGTGACTGGGACTCATCCTGTGGCTCCACAAAGAGAAAAAAAAATAAACTCATTCACAAAGTTTGGTCCAGGGATTCTTCTCGTTTGCGTGTCCTGAGCTGTCAATGTCTATGACTCTTGATTCTGACAAAACACAAGACTATTTTGGCCATAAAATACAAGAAATGAACTTTATGTTCACAGCAACACGATGTCAGAGATAATAGTCTGTTGATACAACAGTGCTGTTCTAATAACTCCACCAACTATAATGTTCTAACTTGTAGACTCTTGCCCAGTAGATCTAGGTACAAATCCCAGATGGGACAAACCCATTCTTATGGTGCGTTCCAGTGGTCCTCGGAGGTCGGAACTCAGACCTCGAGTGATGTTTTCTCCGAGTGTTGTGTGTTCCAGTGGTTAAGTCGGATTACTTTTACAGTAATGAGCCAATCAAGTAATAAATAGCTTGGAAACTGCCCAGAACAGCCAAAATACAGATCTCTTTATGTCAGTTTATCAACTCGGACATTGCAGTTAAATTTGCAGTTTATAAAACATCGCAACAGAGTGAACTTCTGCTTTTGTTTACATTAGTTCTGTGTAGCCGTTAGCAACATTAGCATTGCAGCACATAACAGCAGGTTTATAACGGCAGACGTGCATTAGCAGCGCAGGAGCAAAGTCACAGAGGCGAGTGAACTGTAGAGACAAACTAAAGACAAAATAACACGATCAGTAGTGAAGCTGTCGGAGGTTTTTCTTTCTCAAACCGTGGGGCGCTGCCATGTTCAATTTTCTACCTCGGACGCTGAAATTCTCTCTGAGGATCCGAGTGAGAACTCCGAGTTTGAGGGCTGTTCCAGTGAGAATTTACAAGTTTGAACTCGGAAGATCCGAGCTCCGAGTCCCACTGGAACGCGCTATTCTTTCTTTTCTGCACTTCTGCACATACACTGGTAAATTAAAGACTCCTTGCTCTCTGTCGATCACCAGACACAGACATGATCCTGCTTCTACACGAGGGTCACAGATGCTGAATGCGACGCAGTTAACGCTTGAAAGCTGGAAGTTGGTCTAGTTTCAGGACAAGCGACTACGCACAACCAATTCAGAATGATCAAGCGACCAATGCTGCTCGTCTGTGTAAGCACCTTTATACAAGTAGGAATCAATCCAAATACAACAGTGAGGATGATGAAACTGTTTTGATACGAGCCCTTTAACTCAGAAAAATTTAATTCTGAATAAAAATGAATTCTGCTTCAAAAAGAACAAATAAACAATTCAGTCCTAGTGAAAATTATTAGAATTATGCTTAATTGGCATAATTATTGTAAAAACTTAAATTAAATATTCAAAATCTCCTCTGTAAAAGCAAATCAATATGTTTATACTTGGTTCTGTCGGTTCTTACTTTACTTCTTTATTTATTTCTATGAAAATATGACTTATAATAAACTGATAGTACATTTTTTTTTCTTACATTAATAAGGGATAAGGGAGAAGTGTCTCTCCTTAATTTCTGACTCATTCAACTCCAGCTGCAGTGTTGTGGCGTCCTCTGGTGGCGAGGCTGGACACTGCAGGAGAAAAGCCCCTGGTTCTGCGTCTGATCCTCGTCAGATCCAAACGGTCCGGTCCTGGCTCTGGTCCTGGTCCTGGCTCCGGTCCCGCTTCAGTCCTGGCTCCAAACCTCGTCATGTTTCTGACAAATGTTCCAGGGATAAATTAAGATCCATCTGTGGACCCAAGCAGGACCCAAACAGGACTAAAAATGGACTGAACCGGCAAAGAACCAGAGTCCTGAGCCAAAGACAAAAACAAGGACAAAACCAAGAGGACAGGGGAAAAATTACAATCGTTTATGATAATCATCTTAAAGTCTTTTTTGACTTTTTAAGGCGAGACACTGCAGCTAAAAAGGGAAAAATATACACTTGTAGCTATATCAATGTGAAAAGTCTGCTCCCAACGTAAGATAAACAATGCATCACAAATGTTTCATGTTGGGGTAACTAACTTTTTATATTTGTAAATCAGTTACCTTTGTGTTTTCTATTAAAAAGTTTATTATAATGCAGCGGTTTGTGAAAAAATTAGACCTCTGAGAAGAGTTTTAGTTCTGATCAGGAGCTGAATGCTGCACTCTGATTGGCTGAGTTTGTTGTTGAAAGAAGAAGTTTTTAAGCCGTAATTGTAACCAAAGATGAACACACGTCGATATGAACCATGTGTTGAAGGATTTACCAGAGGAAGTTGTCACATTTAAAGCCTAAATTGTGTTTGCAGTGTGAAAATCAGATTCTCCACCTGATGTTTTCATGTAGAAATAAGGGTTTTTGCACATTACAGGGTCATTGTTATTGATTATTGTGTCTTTGACAGTTACAAAGGGTTTCATAAAGGAGATTTTGGATATTTTAGTAAGATTTAAATAAGACACAAAAAAAAATAAAACAGAAACAAATGTCTTGCCTTAATTGCAATGTCTTTTCAATGCAAGATTTTTCACAAAAACAAGAAATGAGATGGAAAACAAGCCACATTCAACCGCAACTAACGTGTGAACTGAACCAGATCTTCTCTGCTCTAACAATCTGTTATTAGCACCTTTATTTCAACTAAAGCCTTTATTTAGTTCTAGACAAAAGTATGTTTGTCTTTAGATATTTATACATTTTGTCTGAAGGGTTTTTCACACCAGGCCGAGAGTCGTCCGTCTGAACCAGTCTGGCAACTTTTGACGACTTTTGCTGACGCTCTCGAGTGTTTGGTGTGAATGAGGCTGTCGCGGTTCAGAGAAGCAAGGAGGAGGTCATGGAGGCGAGGTTTTGAAGACTTTCTTGTAGAACCTGCGTCAACAGCGGCCACCAGTTGTTTGATTGGCCCCTTGATACTAGTAAAGTAGCAAACCAGTGCACAGGAAAATCATGCGGAAAACCGGAAATGACGCTTACGGAAAAACAATATTTACCCGAGCATGGATTGTTGTTATTTTCACGAGTTAAAAGCTGTGAACATAACATTCATGGAGTAGAATGACTACTATTTGGTCAGAGAAAACCAAAGACTATTACAGCGACCGCAGTACGAAGGCTGGACTATGGAGGGAATAAAATTTGAGCTTAAACAATGAGGTAAGATTAGAAACATCAGAGTTAGATAACTACTCACGTGCAACTTATGTTTTGTCATTTTCGTCAAACATTACATCACACACATGCTCACTTGGCATTTGTTCGGCGACTGGTGGCTGTTTGGATTGTGTTTGTGTGAGTGTTCTTTTAAATTGATGCCTCAAAGAGACTTGAACAGACGCTGCGTCGCTCCACTGACAGCGACTGGAGGTTGTGTTGGTGTGAAAAACCCTTGAGAAGACTCCCCAAAATGAGTTCTTTCTGAGGTCTCTCTGCTGTCTTCAGATGGTTCTGTCACGTGGACGATGATAACTACCTGAACCCCGGAGCTCTGCTGTCGCTGCTGCGGTCCTTCCCCCAGAACAGTGAGGTGTACGTGGGCAAAGCCAGCCTGGACAGACCCATCACGGCTCATGAGCTGGTGGAGCCCAACAAGACGGTAACGCAACAACAGATACATCAGACACAACAGACACTACTGAGTCAGAAAAGAACATTCAATTCACACGCTTTTGTCTTTTAATAATAGTTTGTTCTATTCAGATAGTTCTGGTTAGTCAAAGTCTTAATTATCTGAAGCTAACGACACAGAAAACAGACTGAAGAGTGGTGACATGTTCAGGACTACAACAATTCAGAAAAGGCGAATGTGAACAGAGGGAACCATGTTGACTCCACAGACACGTTCATTTCATGCTAAACTGTAAGATGATGTGG
Source organism: Mugilogobius chulae (assembly GCA_038363315.1). Lineage (NCBI taxonomy): Eukaryota > Metazoa > Chordata > Actinopteri > Gobiiformes > Gobiidae > Mugilogobius > Mugilogobius chulae. The sequence goes on along the minus strand of CM076398.1, from coordinate 43,337,070 downwards.
GTTTAAAACAGTCAGACGGTACCAATGAAGGTACCAATATGAAAAGTTTGGGAACCCCTGTGTTATGGGACCTGTAGTTCAAATTTTTATCACTATAAATAAAAGTCAGAAATCATCTCCCCCGGGCTGCATGTTTGACACCCCTGGTATAGATCTATTCACTGCTCAGACTGCTGATGTTTTTATTGTAAATATGAATACTAGACGTGTAGTTAAAGTGATAATATGGAGCGGGTCTTTATAACACCACAAAAATACGCCTGAAAAACTAAGTAGCAAACCTTTTCCTCAACAAACGACATGGAAAAGCAGAAAGAAAAGAAGCAAATGAGCTGAAATAGTATAAAACATAAGATACAAGTGTCTTTCTAGACACTCTAGAAGCTTTACATGACCTCATTCTCCTTCCACATGATGTAAACATGTCAGAGATGCTCAGTAAACGCAGGTGTTCAAAGTTTCCGTCCTTTTCACCGACGACACGTTCTGCCGTAAAACTGTCTGACGGTTTAAAAAGCTCCAGACGTAAAAACATACGAAAGGATGTGCTCATCAGGGCCTTTTCACAGCGACTCTTTTGAGCCGGAGCGGGTTTGAAAAGTGAAAAGAGCAGAGCGTGAATGGATCCGAACAAAGAGAAGAAGCAGAGACACGGATCAGACCGCAGGAGCTGGAGGGAAGCTGAGGAAATGTGTCTGTAAACCAACGCAGAAACTATCACCATTGAAGATTTTAGTGTGACGATTATTCACGCTATTATGTCCCGCCCACTTGGCTTGGAAATGCACTTCCTGTTTAGCTCTGTTAAGGTAGCTAACGTGTTTGTCTGTCTTATGGGGCAATTTTAATTAAATATAATGACAGTTAAAATAAACCCATCGACTGAAGTCTACAGGCTAAATGCAGCTAAACAGGAAGTGCACGTTCTAGAAAAGTAGGCGGGGCAAAATAGGGTCAATAGGCTATAGTTCTGGATGGAACTTGACAATGTGAGTCAATGATTTTTTTAATTACAAGAAAGAGAAAGAGAGAAAAAAGAGAGAGGGAAAGAGAAGGAGGGAGAAAGATAACAAAAGGAGAGAGGGAGGGAGAAAGAGAAGAGGGAAGGAGAGAGAGGGAGAGAGGAAAGGAGGGAAAGAGAGAGAAGAGGGAGGGAGGGAAAAGGAAAGAGAGAAGGAGAGAGAGGAAAAGGAGAGAGAGGGGGAGAGAGGAAAGAAGGAGGAAAAGAGAAGTGAGAGAGAAGGAGAGAGAGAAAAGGAGGGAGAGAGATAGAGGACAGAGGTGGAGAGAGAGGACAAAAGGAGAGAGAGGAAAGAGAGAGAGAACGAGAAGAGGAGGAAAAAAGAGAGAGGGGAGAGAAAATAAGGAGGGGGAGAAAGAAGAGGGGAAAAGGAAAGAGAAAGCGAGAGAGAAGAAGAGAGGGGAAGAGAGAACAAAAGGAGAGAGGGAGGGAGAGAGGAAAGAATGAGGGAAGGAGAGGGAGGGAGGAAAAAAGAAAGGAAAGAAGGAGGTGAAGAGAAAGGGAAAGAGAGAAGAGGGAGAGAGCGAAAGAGAAGAAGGAAGGAGAGAGGGAGGAAAAGAGAAAGTGAGAGAGAGAAGGAGAGAGAGGAGGGAGAGAGAGAAAAAGAAGAGGGAAGGAGAGAGGGAGGGAAAAGGAGAGAGGAGGAGAGAGGGAAGGAGGAAAAGAAAGAAGAGGGAGGGAGGAGGGAAAAGTAGAGAGAGAAAGCGAGCGAGAGACAGCGAGAAGGAGAGAAAGAATAAGAGAAGTAGGGAGAAAGTGAGAAAGGCCAGGGACATAGAGAACAAAAGGAGGGAGAGAGAGAATAAGAAGAGAAAGGAGAGAGGGAGAGAGGAATGGAGGAGGGAAAGAGAAGGAGAGAGAGAGAAGAGGGAGGGAAAAGGAGAGATAGAATGCAAGAGAGGAGAAGAAGAAGAAGAGAGAGGGGAGAAAGAAATAGATGACAGGGGCAGAGAGGGAGAGAGAGAGAGGAAGAGAGGAAAGAAGAAGGGAAAGAGGGAGGGAGGGAGGAAAAAGAGAGAGAGGGGGAGAGGAAAGAAGGAGTGAAAGAGAGAGGGAGGGAAGGAGGGAGGGAGGAAAAAAGAGGGGAGAGAGGAAAGAAGAGGAAAGGAGAGAGGGAGGAAAAAGGAGAGAGGGGGAGAGAGGAAAGAAGGAGGGGAAGAGAGGGAGGATGGGGGAAGGAGAGAGGAAGATCAAGAGGAGGAGAGAGAGGACAGAGGTGGAAAGAGAGAGGGGAGGGAGAGTGAGAGAGAAACAAAAGAGGGAAGGAGAGAGAGGGAGGAAAAAGGAGAGAGGAAAGGAGGAGGGAAAGAGATGGAGAGAAAGAGAAGAGGGAGGAAAAAGGAAAGAGAAAGCAAGACAGAAGAAGAGAGAGAGCGGGGGAGAAGGAGAGAGATAGAGGACAGGGGCAGAGAGAGAACAAAAGGAGAGAGGGAGGGAGAGAGAGGAAGAGAGGAAAGAAGAAGGGAAAGAGGGAGGGAGGGAGGGAGGAAAAAAGAAAGGGGGAGAGAGAAAAGGAGGGAAAGAGAAAGGGAAAGAGAGAGTAGAGGGGGAGAGAGGAAAGAAGCAGGGGAAGAGAGGGAGAAGAGGGAGGATGGGGAAGGAGAGAGGAAGATCAAGAGGAGGAGAGAGAGGACAGAGAGACGGGGAAACAGAGGTGGAGAGAGAGAAAACATAAGGAGAGAGAGGGTCAGAGTGAGAGAGAAACAAAAGAAGGAAGGAGAGAGAGAGGAAAAGGAGAGAGAGAGGGGGGAAAGGAGGAGGGAAAGAGAGAGAGGACAGGGGCAGAGAGAGAACAAAAGGAAAGAGGGAGGGAGAGAGAGGAAGAGAGGAAAGAAGAAGGGAAAGAGGGAGGGAGGGAGGGAGGGAGGAAAAAAGAAAGAGGGGGGAGAGAGAAAAGGAGGGAAAGAGAAAGGGAAAGAGCGAGTAGAGGGGGAGAGAGGAAAGAAGGAGGGAAAGAGAGGGAGAAGAGGGAGGATGGGGAAGGAGAGAGGAAGATCAAGAGGAGGAGAGAGGACAGAGAGACGGGGAAACAGAGGTGGAGAGAGAGAAAACAAAAGGAGAGAGAGGGTCAGAGTGAGAGAGAAACAAAAGAAGGAAGGAGAGAGGGAGGAAAAGGAGAGAGAGAGAGGGGAAAGGAGGAGGGAAAGAGATGGAAAGAGAGAGAGGAGGGAGGAAAAAGGAAAGAGAGAAAGCAAGAGAGAAGAAGAGAGAGCGGGGGAGAAGGAGAGAGAAAGAGATAGAGGACAGGGGCAGAGAGGGAGCAAAAGGAGAGAGGGAGGGAGAGAGAGGAAAGAAGAAGGGAAAGAGAGGAAGGGGGAAAAGAGAGAGAGGGGAGGGAGGAAAGAAGGAGGGGAAGAGAGGGAGAAGAGGGAGGATGGGGAAGGAGAGAGGAAGATCAAGAGGAGGAGAGAGAGGACAGAGAGATGGGGTAACAGAGGTGGAGAGAGAGAAAACAAAAGCAGAGAGGGAGGGAGAGAGAATGTGCGCAAGAAAGAGGAAAGTGAGAATAACAAAGATTCACATTCATGAGTTTAATCAACAAAAAACTTTAAGGCAGAAATTTCTACTTGCATTGTTAAGTTCAACTGCTCTGTTATTTTTTAGAGTGTATAAATCTAAACTGTTCACGAGCTGTTCATGATGCGACCACTGGGGGCAGTAGTGAACACACAGCAACAGTAGAATTAAACTTACTGAACATGACTAAAACATTCCCCAAAACAACCTCTTCTCTCATCTCGTCCTCTTGGCTCTTTTCCAACAAATGTGATTTAAAAAGTAGAAGTGATTAGAATTAACAGATTAATCAGGTTGTAATAACTTTAATGATTAAATGAGATTGAAATGACTAACCATGAGAAACTCTATAGGTCTACTGGAGGAACAGCAGGGGCCCGAAAAGGAACGAGCTCCACAGTACTTAAGTTTGTGATTGTAAAGGTGAATTGGCCACTAAGCGCAAAAGTCCAGGAAGTTAAATATTATTATTGTGTGTACAGATCGAGAAGGTGAGAGAGGTGAAAAGTACAGACTGTGTGAATCTTACCAGAACAAAGAGTTGTTTTCAGGACGTCTCACTCGCATCAGTGTTGCTCCAGTATTTGTGCACTTGGCCTGTCGAGAATAATAAAAGACACTTAGAACTCTGTATAAAGCACTTTAATCAGCTACCCCATCTTTTCACACCTCAAACATGATTTCATAAATTAAATCTGACAGCTTCCTCTCATAAATCCTTGATTAAAATCAACATGTATTGATTTTGGTTGCAATTATGGCTTATAAACCTGTTTTTGCAGTGAATGAAGTGAAACTAGAGAGAACCTCCGAGCGCAGCCAATCAGATAAATAAACTTTATTAATATGCAATAAAGATCAAATTTTTTCACAAAGTGCTGCCCAAATCATATACTTTTGAGTGGAAAACACTCAAACCAATTTAAAACTAAAAAATTTAATTACCCCCAACTTTAATGAAGATAGCTAACAAGTTAGCATTAGCATCAACAACAGTTCAAATAGAAATACCTGTTAACACAAGCTAACAGTTAGCATGGCTAGTTATCTCTGCTAATATTGATGCCACTAGAAGCAAACCGATGAAACAAAATGGCTGACTCACATGTTAGCATTAGCATGAGAGGTTAGCATTAGCATGATTGCTAACATGTTACATTAACACACACGTATTCTAAACTTACCAGTTCAGTTTGATTCAGAAGTTCTGCTCATGTGACAAAGTCCCAACAAAACTGTCCTGTTCTAAAAGAGTCACTTTAGTTTAATGATTGAAGAATGAGTTTACACAGGTGGATGTTTGAGTGTAATGAACAACAATATGTTTACTTGTGGCATCTTTAACACAGAACTGAGGAAAGAAGGTCGAGCCTCTTTTATACTGAATCTGCCAGATTGTGATTGGTCCACAGGAAGACTGGGAGGAGCTGTGGTTGGTCACACGTGGCAGGAGCGAAAACACGAGTTGGATCTGAAAGGAATTGGATTTAGCTCTGCAGTGCTAACACTTTTCTTTTCTCTCTAGTTTGGTTTCTTTAAAGTGACATTGTGTAACTTTCTGAGGGCCAAATATGAAAAGCTAAAGCATTATTTTGGGATATTCTTGGTTGATATTCAGTTTCATGCCATACTGTGGAGCAGTGGTTCCCAACCTTTTTTGTCTTGAGGGCCCCCTAATCATGATCTCACACATGGAGTACCCCTTATGTCATTTGTTTTTAGGGGTATTTTATCTTAGCTCATATATTTTCATTTATAACCATTGCATTTTATTGCTTTAATATATTCCATGCTCTTAAACATGCAAAATGTGCTGCAAATACAATTTTTCACATTTGCAATTCTACCTTTATTTTTAAATCTAGGGGGTATTTGGGATGATTTTTTTTAATTAAAACTAAAGGGACAGGTTTTCTGTAGAAACAAGCAGAAGCAGCTTTCTCTGAGACACTAAAGGGTTGATGTTATACAGATGTCTGAACAGATTAAAGACACGTTTGTAGTTCAAGAAAACACATCCACATATAAAAACAACGCTGTAGGTTTGACACTTGTATGTTTAGTGTAACTCTTTGTTTTGTCCTGCAGAGGGAGGTGCACTTCTGGTTTGCCACAGGAGGAGCTGGATTCTGCCTCAGTCGAGCTCTGGCTGTGAGGATGTCTCCCTGGGCCAGGTCAGAGTCTGGATCACACACTTGTCTAATGTCGTTTGTGTGTCTGTGCTCATTCATATGTTGTGTTCATGTTCACGTGTTAATGTTGTAAGAAGTAAATAATCCTGTAATGTATAGACCCATTTACTGTTAGTAAACAAAGATGGCTGCGCGCGCTAACTGGTGCCCTGAGTGGTGCCCAGTCTCAGGCTTTTCAAGCCACGCAGGTGCATTTTCATTAAAAAATCGCAAAATTCTCTTTAAAAACTCAATTTAACGAACAGCAAGCGACTCCAGATTCATGTACAGTTATCTACTGAATGTTAGCATGACGTTAGTAAGTGTCCCGACATTCAGCCACCTCATATTTACTTATATTTGATGGAAAAAACTCATGTGCACAAGAGAAAAGCTTTGAGCTACAACTCCCTTGATGAGTTTGACGACGTGATTTGCGGAAAAGCACAGGAGATGAGTTATCATGACATTACTTAAGATTTTTGTGCAAGTTGTGTTAATTATTTATCAATTATCAGTGGAGAATTAGACTCACTGTAAACTGCACCTGTGGCTTTATTTTGTGCTGATTTCTACAGAAGATTATTGTATAAAAGACTCAGAGGATATACTTACATGACTCTGAGGTGATTTATTTGTTTTGATGGTGATCCCTCATTGTTTCTATAGATTTTAGCGGCAAGCTAGTTAGCCCGAAAAAATCACGAGTTATAAAATGTGTCACTGGTGCAAACCCAAGGAACACATTAGGAATGGTCAGAGCTTCGTTTGAAGTCATTGTTAAGTTTTCTAACCGTTTAATATCGTTAGTACAGCTTACTCGTTTTGTATAGAAACTTATAGGTAAACTCTGCGGAGGGCACCAGTGTGGCTCCGCCCCAAAATGACATAGGCCAGGGGTCTGCAACCTTCAACAGCAAAAGAGCCACGTTTGACCAAATCAAACCAAATCAAAGTCAGTAAGAGCCACAACTGTATTTAATAACAAAAACAAATAAACAAACAAACAAACCATCAAACATTTACTAAGAAAATGTTCACAATATTTAAAAAACAAAGCATTGGACTTGTTGACTAAAGACTTTTTGACAGCAAGACTAATGTCCCTTTTAATATGTAATACACTTGTGCGTTTTTGAGAGAAGTCAACTTCAGTGGGGGTCCCAAAGCAAAATCTGAGTTACAAGATGATCTTGCAACTACGACCTGGTATTTATTCAGTTTTTTGACTGAAAGCAGCGTGTCTGGCTGAATTTTGATTTCATAAAGCAAAAATATTACTAAAATGAATACATTTTGACCCCATTTTAAGGATTTCCTAACTTGAAATTATTACATACGTTCATCTCTTTTGAGTTTTGGTTGCGAGTTGGTTGCATAGCTTTTTTAGGGGTGGGAACCTCTGTACTAAGCAACTGCAAATTTAAAGTAAACATACAGTGTAAATAGGATAGACTAGTAAAGAATGTTCTTGAACTTTTTTTCTAGTCTAGTTTCTCATTCTCAATCAAATCTCAAAGAGCCGCACTGATGTCTTTAAAGAGCCGCATGTGGCTCTCGAGCTGCAGGTTGCAGACCCCTGACATAGGCTCTGAACGGGTCTATTGGATTTAAACAATTTGAAAGTAAACATATAGAAGAGGGATAAGATTGAGTCAGAAGGGATGAAGAGAGAGAGAGAGAGAAGGGAGAAGGGGGAAAACAAACAGAGAAGAAAATTATAGAAAAGAAAGTGAGAGAGGGGCAGAGGATAAAAAAGAGGGTGACAGGGTGAAGAGAAGAGTAGAAGGAGGAGGGAGATGAGAGAGATGAAAAGAGGAGAAAGAGGTAAGAGTAAGAGAGGGAGGGAAGAGGGAGTAAGGGGAGAAGGAGGGAACAAATGGAAAGAGGAGCAAGGGCGGATAAAGAAAAGGGGAGGAGAAAGTGACAGATTAATTAAGAAGAGGAGAGTGAGAGGTTAGATGGAGAAAGAGGAAAAAAAGGATGGAAAAGATTTAGAGAAAGGGAGGAAGGAGTAGAAGTGGAGAAATTTAGATAGAAGAGAGACATATAGGGAAGAGAAACAGAGGGGTAAGAGAGAAGGAGAGAAAAGAGATGGAGAGAAAGACGACAAGAGGAGAGAGAGTGGAAGAGAAAGATGAGAAGAAGAGAGGGACAGAGAAAGTGAAAAAGAAGAAAAAGAGATGACATAATGAGAAGAGAGGAAGAAGACTACAGATGGAGGGAAGCAAAAGATGTGTGAAGAAGAGATAGAGAAAAGAGAAAGGAAGAGCGAGAGGACGGAAAGAGCGGAAGTTAATAGAGAAGAAAGAAATAAAAGAGAGAGAAATAGAATAATAGAGAAATAAAAGAGGGAGAGAGAAATAAAAGAAAACAACTTTAGAATACCTTCACATTTTGTAGTTAAACTTGTTTTTTTTCTGTATTTTGAATTCTTGTGGCAAAAAGCGACTGAGATTTTGACTTTTGGAACAGTGTTGGACAGAACTATTTCTGCTCTCGTGACGTAAATCATTCATTCAGATTCATTCATTCACTGTTGAGCCTCATTAAGCATCGTTGGCCTGTCGAGTGTTGTGACGTGAACACGGCCTATCAAAGCGCTGTGTGTCTGTCTGTAAATGTGTGTGTGTTTATTTGTGTGTGTGTGTGTGTTGGGGCGACTCTCCTCAGGCGACTCCAGCCTTGGCTCAGGCTCTGGTTCTGTAGAGAAAGTCATTAGGACCATCTGCTACTGAGTTTTTCTGCTGCTGCTGCTGTGGCCAAAAGCAGAGCTGAACTGGACACAAACTTCCACACATTATACTCACCACGCTCAAGAAAGAGGTTGTAAAAAGTCACATTTCTCAGTCTGTGGATCATTGACAGTCTATCATGATTATATGATATTCTGCAACCAACTCAATCTGACCCACACTTCACCAAACAGAAAATACAGCTGATATGTTCTTATTTACTGGTTTGATTTGTGCTTACTCTTGGTATTAAGTCTAGCTCTATGTCTGGGTCCAAGTGTCTTTTGTATTTTATGTTTCCTCAAAAACCTAATAATAGTTATTTTACAATACCCAAACAAACTTCTATTTTCTTCCGCTTCATCTGGAGTTGAGTCGTGGAAGCAGCAGTCTGAGCATGGAGGCCCAGACTTCCCGATCCACACACACTTCCTCCAGCTCTTCCGGTAGGATCCCGAGGCGTTCCCAGGACAGTTGAGAGACAGAGTCCCTCCAGCGTGTCCTGGGTCTTCCTCGAGGTCTCCTCCCAGTGGGACATGCCCAAAACATCTCCCCGGGGAGGCGTCCAGGAGGCATCCGAAACAGATGCCCGAGCCACCTCAACTGGCTCCTGTCAATGTGGAGGAGCAGCGGCTCTACTCCGAGTCACTGAGCTCCTCACCCTATCTCTAAGGGAGCGCCCAGCCACCCTGCGGAGGAAACTCATTTCGACCGCTTGTATTCGCAATCTTGTCCTTTCAGTCATTACCCAGAGCTCATGACCATAGGTGAGGGTTTGTGCAATGCCAAAAAAAAAGGATGGTTCGGGATGTTCATCATGTCTTCTTGAAGTATTTATGAAAGCGTTTCCTTCTATATCAGACAAGTATTGTTAAAGAGATGATTTATTACTTGACTAGTTTCAGTAGTCACATCTGACAAAGACGGAGTGGTGATGTGTCTTATCAGCTGCTGTTCCCAGGCGTGGTCAGCCCGGCGGACACACCCTCGCCGCTCGGTGGTGTCTGGAGAAGGCTGCTCCACGTACAGGACAGTTGGAAAGCTCCCTCATCTCGATACAAAGTGCGTGGGCCTCACTTTCTGATTTCTATTGCCTTTTTGATCCATGGTTTGTATTTGTTGGTTTCTTGGTTTTCTTTAATAATCTGTGAGTTGTCCCAGTCCATTACGTGGTTATTCCGTCTACACTGGTCTGATATTAATAATAATAAACCTTTTCTTTCCGATACTTGTCTGATATAGAAGAAAACTTGCCTGACTAGCCAGTCCTTACACACTTTGACAGACACTTTACAAACCGTGAGGGTCTGGGATCAGAGCGCCGCGGTTCAGTTTCGGGGGCAGCCTTTCCGAGCGCTGAGTCAACCAATCACAGAAAACCCGGAAAATCCACCAAAATAGCGACATGCTAAACCGGATGTTTTCATAAACATGTAGTGCAAGGATTTTTTCAGTATGAAGTCCTCAACACGGTTTGCTGCTCAGGTTTTAAGAAATTGATACGTTCATTGTTCAAAACCGAAGCACGAGCCAAACGTTCACCATCTTAAATGTTTTGAATTGGGGCTTGCAAGCAACTTCTGACTTTTTAGTGTCACGTGTCAGAATGGCCGTACTTGATTGGATCATCCTAACATTGGACGGGGAAATTATTGGCCGTGGCTCAGGTTTCAGACCCTTCTGCATCAAACAGAATGTAGGAGGAGCTGACTGGTCAGACAAAAAGAAAATGCTTTCATAAAGGGATGGTTCGTCACGCACCTTTGGCTCACAAGCTGCTGCCCAACAAAACATCTGTCCCTCAGGAAAATGAAGTTGAATAGCCCTGTCTTAGTTTGTTATGAGGTACAAGTCTGAGTTGTAAAAGCATGTCTCTTTTTTGAATTAGAGCTTAAACAAGTCTTGATACGGATGTACATTAAATAAAGTACAAGTATTAATGTTTTGTGTTGTAACAGTGGTCTTCAGTTCGAGAAGACGTCGGCTCTGATCCGCCTCCCAGACGACTGCACCGTGGGCTTCATCGTGGAGCAAAGACTGGGCCTGTCCATGGTCCACTGTCCCCTGTTCCACTCACACCTGGAGAACCTGCTCCTGGTGCAGCAGAAGGACCTCGGCTCTCAGGTAAAGAAGTGTCCTGGACCTCAGAACTGTCCCGGACCTGAGAACTGTCCTGGACCTCAGCTCTCAGGTAAAGAAGTGTCCTGGACCTCAGCTCTTAGGTAAAAACTGTCCTGGACCTCAGCTCTCAGGTAAAGAACTGTCCCGGACCTGAGAACTGTCCTGGACCTCAGCTCTCAGGTAAAGAACTGTCCCGGACCTCAGAACTGTCCTGGACCTCAGCTCTCAGGTAAAGAACTGTCCTAGACATTAGAACTGTCCTGGACCTCGGCTCTCAGGTAAAGAACTGTTCTGGACCTCAGAACTGTCCTGGACCTCGGCTCTCAGGTAAAGAACTGTTCTGGACCTCGGCTCTCAGGTAAAGAACTGTTCTGGACCTCGGCTCTCAGGTAAAGAACTGTCCTGGACCTCAGCTCTCAGGTAAAGAACTGTCCTGGACCTCAGCTCTCAGGTAAAGAACTGTCCCGGACCTCAGAACTGTCCTGGACCTCAGCTTTCAGGTAAAGAACTGTCCTGGACCTGAGAACTGTCCCGGACCTCAGAACTGTCCTGGACCTCAGCTTTCAGGTAAAGAACTGTCCTGGACCTGAGAACTGTCCCGGACCTCAGAACTGTCCTGGACTTCGGCTCTCAGGTAAAGAACTGTCCCGGACCTCAGAACTGTCCTGGACCTGAGAACTGTCCTGGACCTCAGCTCTCAGGTAAAGAACTGTCCTGGGTCTCAGCTCTCAGGTAAAGAACTGTCCCGGACCTGAGAACTGTCCTGGACCTCAGCTCTCAGGTAAAGAACTGTCCTGGGTCTCAGCTCTCAGGTAAAGAACTGTCCCGGACCTCAGAACTGTCCTGGACCTCAGCTCTTAGGTAAAGAACATTTTTGGACTAATTGGAGCAATGTCTTATTTACAAGAACAGTGGTAATGGTTTAGTCTTACCTAAGACCTGCTTTCATTTAGATCTATAGTTATAGACCCAGTTTAGATCCAAACTTTTATGTAAACATTTGAGAACCACTCTCCAAAGTTGCTACCTTTCAACACTGGACATCCAAACACTATCACTGCAGGACATGACAACATTATCACTCACTTGGAAGTGAGTGACACAGGCCCTCAAACATTATCTAAACTAATAAATTATGAGATTAGATTTGTTTTTGACAGCTCACTTCCTTTTGCCTTCAGAAAAGTCACGTGATGTTGTGATGAAACAGGTTTTTCTCCATTCCTGAGCCTTAGAACTTGCAGAAAGTCTCTAATTCTTCTCTCTCTCTGACTGACTGATAGACATTTTGGTGTTTGCCCTGCAGGTGACTCTGAGCTACGGCCTGCTGGAGAACAAAATGAACACCGTCGAAGTCAAAGGCAGCTTCAGTAAAGAGCAGGATCCATCCAGGTTTGTGTTCGGCTGTCTTCATAATGCTGTATGTTTATCAGAAAACTCAAGTCACTTCTTTTGTTATTTTCTTTCCAGGTTTAAGACGATCCACTGTCTGCTGTACCCTTTTACCAGCTGGTGTCCCTGAGCACAGACACAGACTTTTCAGACTGAGAGAAACTGCAGTGGGACTGTGTTGGACCTGCTGACACTGGTCCTGGTTCTGATTTGAAAACTTAGTCCCTGTTTTTTCCGTCGATGGACCAAATAGTGAACATTCCTCAAACATCACATGTACCGAATGGAAGGACAGAATCATGGCAGTGTTGAACTGTCGATTCACAAGAAGAATCTTTTAAATAAATCATCTGTTTTTAAGTCACATAGTGGACGGACTTTCTACTTGTTCACCACTTACACAAAATGAAATCTGTCTTGTCCAGAAATGTCATTGAACTGCCAAATGTAAAGTAAAAAAGATGCAAACATTGGGTGAATAGCTTTGGAACTTCTATGCCAAACACACATACAAATACAAATGTTATCTCACTCACAAAGAAGGTCGCAGGTTCGATTCTTGTACCCCGAGACTTTCTGTGTGGTCTTTGCATGTTTCTCCCCGTGTCTGTGTTGGTTTTCTCCAGGTGCCCACCAAACATGCACTATATGTAGGTAAAATTCTTCAGCTACAGTAGTCCTGATCCAGCCTGGTGATAGAGTCTGGAGATGTGAGAATGAGATTCACTCATCAGGGATTAATAAAGTATACCTTAATTCAGAGCGTGTCTGTCACACCTTTTGACAGACACATCTGAGGCTTTGGTTGAGACACTATAAAACGCTCCCACTTACTTTTCTCCTTCTGAAAAACTCCTCATAGAGAACTGCAGACTGCACAAGAGTGACCACTGTTTAAAGGGATGGGTTTATCGCTGCTGGTGTGAACACGCTATAATGTTCACTTAAGCTCTGGCCTCGGAGAAATAAGATTTTGGATCTAGACAACGTATGTTGCTGTTTTGATATTTCTCGTCTTAAAGTGAGACCTACTCCGCCCACAACTGCACAGACATGACTGACAGCACGAAATATGGATAGAGAGCTTGGCGAGTGATGTTTGTTTGTTTGTTTGTTTATTCAGGGGTTCCCAAACTTTTCAGACCGGGAGTAACCACGTAACGCATGCATTCATTTTAATAGCTTATTGCTTTATATGATCAAGATTCAGTCAAACATGAGGCTTCCAGCTAAAAAAAAGTGATTAAACACCAAATCATCATTGTAAAATTACATCTTGATATCATCTTGCGACCCCCAGATTTTGCGTCGCGAACCTCCGAGGGGTCCTGACCCCCACTTTGGGAACCACTGTGTTTATTGATGGAATCCCTATTAGCGCAGACAAGCTGTCGCTATTCTTCATGGGGTCCACTAAGTGTATAATACAAAAAAACATGTAAATTCAAGCCCGATCTCACAAGAAAGCGTACATTTACCACGACATTACACAATATGTAAATGAGGTTTGATTAGCACGAGTTTACGGCCGTCCTACGTAAATATAGTACGCATCACAGTCCCCATTCATTTCAATGGTGGTTGTTAAGATGTGTTCTTATTTATGAATATTAATAAAATCCTGATTCTAATCTTAACCTGCCCCAAGCCCCAGACCTAATCTTACACATTTTAGTAACTTTATGCCTGAACTTACCCGTTTCACCAGAAGAAAACATCCCCACATGGCTTCAACCAAAACTTGTGTTTTTTTGATGCTGTGAAATCTCGTGTCATTTTTACTCTTTTTCATATCTTGCTAAATGCACGGCGTAACATAAGTACTAAAATAGCTGTGAAGTCATAGTCCAAATACGCTGTTTTTGTGCCGTGGTAAAAGTACGCCATCTAGTGAGACTGTGTTGAAAATTCATACAAAATTATACATTTACATTCACACTGGATCCGTAAATATTTCACTGAAGGATGTCAAACCAAAATTTTCAAAAATGTGAGTATTGTGTGGGAGCAGACCTGATGTGCGGTGAGTTTTAGGTCTAGTTACTTACTTGCACGTCAAGAATCTTTTTTATTGTTGTTTGTTCCACCACTGCAAGTCACCGAGACTCCTCCAGTTACCGACATAAATCATGAATCGTGTGTGTTTGTCTGTCCAGATTCTCCCACTGAACGCTTTGTTTGGATGTGAAAATGTCTGAGAAATAAAGTATTGACTGTTTCTTTATCTCAGAGACTCGGCACAAATACAGATGTTTTGCACAAAGAGAAGACAATGTGGATAATCTTTTTGTAACAGCAGACAATACGAACGCTTTAGTCTGTGTTTGGTATCTCTCTTTGTTTAGTATCGACGGGGTTTCAGTTTTCAGATGAAGGAGATGGTGTCCTTGCTCAGCTCTGTTCTTCCTCCACCTCTCCATCTGTCTCTCTCTCTCTCTCTCTCTCTCTCTCTCTCTCTCTCTCTCTTTAAACACACGGTTCTGGACTTTGTCTTGTCTGCTTCACCACAATATACAAAGGACAAATAAGTGAGATTATTATCATCAAATATTTTTTTTTTTGATCATTTATTTATTGTCATTTTTACTTTTACATTAATAAAATAAAAGGATGCATAGTGTACCTATGCTAAACCAGAACTGAAGATAAGATAAGAGTAGAGAAAGGCAAGAGGGAAGTTCAGAGAGAAGCAGCTGAATAAAGAGAGAATAAATAATAAGTGAGAGAATACAGAAGAGCCAGGGTAAAGGCAAAGGAGAGGTAAAGTGAGATAGATAGGAACAGAGATCTCTAGCAGATTGATGTTAACAGAACAAACATGACATACAAACAGTAAATAACATAAAATACATGAATAATAATGATAATAATAATGTCGTGATATAACATAACAGCAATAATAATAACAGTGATAATAACAACAACAACAATACTGGTAATGATAATAATGATAATGATTGTGATTGCAGTAATAAAGATAATAAAATAATAATAACAACATAATAACAACATAATATTAATCGACAATGAAACACAGTCATGTAAAAAAAAAATAATAATAATAATAATAAAAAATAAAAAGCGCTTGGGTCATAGGCTATATAAATAACAGCAGATGGTGTAATATGCACCATGCTAATAATATCCATTCAATTTCTATTCTATGTCTCTGAGTTTTTCTAAAAGATTTGCCCATATAAGTATGTTTGACTTTGAGCACCATGTACTCTTGCTGCTGAGAGCTCAAGTGTGCTATGTCCTTATATTCCTTTAGCCATTCCTCTTTAGTCATTTTATATGGGTTTTTCCATCTACATACCACAAGTTTCTTTGCTGTTGTTAACCCGGCTAATAAAATTCTCCTTTCATTTATAGACATTTTTAGATGGTGAGTGTCATTAAGTAATAACATTGAAGGGGAGACAGGTATGGTTTTTTGCATGATTTGTGATATTGTATTTATAATGTCATTCCAAAATTGTAGGACTTTTGGACATTGCCATACCATATGGTAGAACGTACCAATAGTATTTTCTGTACAAAAGCCGCAGAATGGTTCAGATTTAGATTTCATTTGAAATAATTTTTGTGGCGTTAGATAAGCTCTATGAATTAACTTATAATGTAATATTTGGTGGTTTGGGTTTCTAGAGGAGAGACTAATATTTGTCCATATAGTTTGCCAGTCAAGATTTATATTGCCAATGTCTTTTTCCCACAGTTTATGTAGCTGGAGTGGCTTAAGAGATGATTTAACTAAGAACTGATAAAGGCTAGATGTTATTCCCTTATAGTTTAATTTAGGTGCTAATATATTATGTAATGGATGATTTAGGGGTCTTGTATTGCATAACACACCTTGAGCTCTCATTGCAGTACGCAGTTGTAAGTAAAAATAAAAGGATGTGCTTGGTAGATTGTACATTTCTTGTAGGTCGTGGAATTCGCGGAGGCCATTTTCAGCAGTGATATCCTTAAGAGTGTGGATACCCTTGTTTTCCCATTGAGGGTAATTAATTGGCTTCCCATCAATAAGTAACCCGTAATTATGAAAGATGGGGAATTCAGCATAAGATTTGCTATTATATTGAGAAATTCTCTGTACTTTATTCCATGTTTCGATTGTGTTTGTTATTATAGGACCAAAATTTTTAACTTTATTTAATGGAAGATGGTTATATATCAGATTGTTAATTTATTTGGATAAATTATAGCTTCTTCTATTGGACGCCAAGACACTGAGTTTTTTGGATTTAACCAATTATTAATTATCATCAAATATTGTATTGTATTGAGGTAGAACTGGCTGCAAAAGAAATGACACACAGAGGAAACAATCAAGTCATTTTTAACAAGCGATCAGCTGATTCGTCTTTCTTTCAAACAGATTACAGACAAAACATGTTGGACTAAAAACACAGTTGAGTACGTTTAGAGCAGATATTTGATCTTTAAACTGAAGAAATACGATCCTACTGGACTAGGACTCTGAGGAGAACGACACATGCAGCGAGTCTAGAAACGTCCTCTTCTGTGAGCGAGTGAAAAGTGTCAGAGGAAGTCAAACTACTGGATTTATTCAATATAAATATCTCTGCTCCATGAAAGAGGCTGAATCTAGAGAATCTGCATCAGAAACACAGCGTCTGTTGGTTTAAAGATGAAAAAGACACTCGTCCTCATTGTTTTAATCATGTAACGGGCTTATCCCACTACATGCAGCTCCACTCCGCTCCGACTGCCGGATCAACTGCGCAGCTGTTTTAATGAATAAAGACCGTTCCACATCCTTCGTATGAGCTGCGCAGGGCTCCGCCTCAGCTCCGTCGCCGTACGACCAAATATGGATCAAGGCTTTTTTCTTCTCCGGCCAAGTCAATCTCCGCTAGGGATGCACGTTTTCAAAATTTCTTTAACAGTTAGTTGGAGCTCTCGCGGTCAGTAAACAGTTAACCGAACACGTTAACGCAGTACTTCTTTATTGCTGTTATTTTCACTGGACGTGTTATAATTAGACACAGCAGCTACGAGAGTGAACACAGAGCTGAGACAGAGACAAGCCTTTAAACTGAAACAACACGGCTGAATAGAAGCCTCTATAAACACGGTTTTTATGCACTTTTACACTATGTATTATATAAAACTACTCTCAAATAAGAAGTCATGTTTTAAAGTTGCTGCTAACGTTAGCGGCTTACCTTAGCATGTCTTGAACAGATAAAACATCGATAGTTTAAGTTAAATAGCCCAGTCTGTTTTCTTCACCAACATAAAATCTAAGTTAATAATCCTGCATGGTTGATATTAGTTCATAAACACTGCAGTGTCGCAGGTTTGCTCAGTCCTTATGAGATAAACAGTGTTTTTGTAGTTTTAGCGATCTTTTTTCCTTCTCTGACAAACGGCAGAACTGTTCAGGGGCAGATAGCGCCATCTGCTGGAGCAATTGAATATTTGTCAGTTTAACTGGTGAAAGACGTCTCACTCAAACAAGGCATTAGTCAAGGTTAACCGGTTAATCGAAGGTTAAGCATGAACATCCCTAATCTCCGCCAATCAAAACGCACCAAACAGGTAAAAGAAAGTGAACTATGTCTGGATTTACAAAGTAAAATCACGCACGTACTTTGATTTGATCAGATAGTGAAAAGTTTGTAGTTTTACATAAAGTTTCTTTGATATTTGGACACAGCAGACTGTTAACCACAGACTGTTACTGACACATGGACAGGACAACGTTATTGAGTTTGTGCTCGTAACAGTTTAAAGCCTCTTTACCCTCAGCAGAGGAAGAAAAACACGTCCTACTGTTGTGATCACGTGAAACACAGGAGTTGTCTGTGCTCCTGATATAGTTATTTGATCTTTAATGAGAACTTTTTTTTTTCACAAACTGGTGTTTTTGGCGCATGCTCTTCTTGAACTCCTCAGGGCTACGCAGCCCTGCGGAGCGGAGACAGTGGGCGAGGGGCCTGCGGAGGCTGTCAGGGGTGGACTGGGTCGAAGCGGAGCTGCATGTACTGGGATCCCTGCGTAAACCTCCTGTTTTGATCCTAAAGACATTATTTTAATGTAGTGGCTAAGATTCTTTCACCAAAAAGTAGAACAGAGGAAAATAACATGAAATTGAGTTAGAAAACAGATGTTTTCTCTAAAGTTTCTCATCAACTAGATTCTCGGTGAAATCTAATGAAAACAAGGAATTTCAAATGCCTATAAAAGGGAATGGAGTAATGTAGAATAACAATTATTTTCCAAATGAAAGTAGACACTTGCAGGTCTCATTTGATGTACAACATGTCATGATTCTAGATGCACAGTTTATTGTGAAGCTGTGAATATTTTTAAAATGTGAAAGCGAGAATAGAGCTGGCACTGAAAGAGTTAATAAAGATTCAGTTGTATATGTAGATTCCTATTTGCAGTTGAAGATGTAAAGATGAGGAGAGGTTCAGACCGTGGACACCTCCAACTGCAGAAACAGAACAGTCTGGTGCGCATATGGCTCCACAGAGAACATAATCGTGTTAAACGTGAAGTGATCATATTAAATGTGTTTAAATCGAATCTGTGCAAAGTGAGAGTGAAAAACTGAAGGAGCCGCAGCTGCTTAAACAAGTGTTTTCACGTCTATAGAGATACATGAGGCAAAACTATGTGTTAGCTTTACTTTATCAACCTTTATTTAACCTGAAAAGTCTGGCTGAGGTCAGAACCGCTTTTTAGGGGAGACTTGTGAGAGAAGCCTGTCGTATTATCGTTTGTAGTGCTTTGAGAAAACAGAGCATGCAGAGGAAATCTACACAGACACGGCAAATTTGGCTTGAAATCCCATTCCTGTGTGTGTGTCTGTCAGCGGAGGAGCGTCCTGGTGTGTCGCCGATCAGAGCAAAGAAATGACAGGTTTGTGACGGGCTTCATTTGACTTGGAAACGAGGAGACAGTGGTGTTTTGGGCTCGTCCATGATCGCTTACACGGCAAGCATTGAGTTTGTTAGATAAATACATATACAGTATTTCACGGCATCTCTCCTCGCCCACTTCCTCGTTGATTGGTGGATCTTCCGGCTCCACTGGGCGGAACTACAGCGACAGATCACATCCTATGTGTACGGAACTACCATTGATTAGTACGGTTTAATCGAACTCTAGTTCTTATGCCTAGAAAGTCCGGTTCGTTTGGGCAGGTGTGAATGCACAGTCGAACTCTGAAAAAAGTGAACTCTGGTCCGCCAAAAAACATAGGTTTGGTTTGGTTGAAGTGAACTCTGGCACGGTTCAAATGCATATGTGAACGTTAGTGATGCGCGGGTCAGCTTTTTTCAAGACCTGCCCGGCCCGAACCAATTTAAAATTCAACCTGACCCGCCCAGCCCGAAAATATGTGCTTGAGTTTTTATCTACTTAATCGAACGTCTTTTCTTCCCGTTTTATAGCCAGTTGTAGGTAGCCTAAATGAACGATGCTTAGAATGCATTGTGTCTTAGTTTGTTAAACAGATTGTGCTTGACATAAGCAAAGCATACGACCGTTTGAACATAGGTTTTGACCCGACCCACCCGAACTCGACCAACTTCTTTTAATTGTGCTATCCGACCCGCCCAAACCCCGCGGGCTGACCGTGGGTTACGAGTCGACCCGCGCATCATTAGTGAATGCCAAGCGGACTGCAGGCCGCTTCACAAGCAGGAAGTGGACCACAGCGCAGAGCATTGTGGGTAAATACAACCAACATAAACACACACTTTGGGTGCATTCACAATACAAACCGAACCGAGCTCGGCTCGATTGAGAAGCAAAATTGCAACATTGTATCTTTCTGTAAACTGGCCCGGTTCGCGTTCACAATACACTTTTTGCCAATCGAACCAGCGCAGAAGAGACACTTCTGCTCCTCGCCTGTAGAGGCGCTGTGTGACAGAAACACGTTACGTCAGCCGGCTTCTCGGCTAACAGCGGCTACAGCTAACTTACATCAGAAACAAACACGCTGCTGGACTTTATATTTGTGTTTTTATGGATCTATCCCACAACTTCTTTCACATTTACGGGACCAGAGTGAGTGACAGACGAAGTGTCGGAGCGGACAATGTGGACTTTCACTTTAGACGAGAGAGGAGGGCTAGGCAACGTAACGTAACAGTACAACGTAACAGAAAGTTCATCAATTTGAGTAAATCTGGCTCTGAAATGAATGTCATCTGCTCACTCAGCTGTGTAACTACATATTAAATGAATATAGACCATTTCCCCACAGTAATGTGGCTGTAGTGTTACTTTCTGTATTCGCTTTCATCTAAGAGTTATAACTTTGTTATTTTTGTAAATAACGTGAAAAAACAGTGACATACGATCGTGTGATCATAATTAATTCGACTTAATCATCCCCCGTCCTTCTCCTGTTACTTTCATGTGTTTTTGCCTATTATTTGTCTCATTATCGATCTCACACAGGCTGTTTGTTGTGATTCTGAGCCTCATGTGCGTCTCAGCCTGGATCACGTCACTGTTCACTTCCTGGTTTTGTTTCGCTCTCGCTCCGTTTGCTTCACAAAACAAACGAACCGCTCCAGAGCTCGATTCAACCGAACCGAGACCGACCTCTCCAACCCAACCAGATTTGGACATTTTGGACCGGATCAGAATTCGTTTGCGCGTTCACAATTACCCAATCGAACCGAACTATCCAGACAAACGAATCCTGATCCGAATCAAAAGTGTATTGTGAATGCAGCCTTTGTTGGAGCTAATAAGCAAAGCCTCAGCAGAACTGTTGCCCTGTTGTCAGGCGGTGGTCTAGTAGGAAAAAGAAATAAATGGAAATCAAAATTAGGCCCACTTGGATGGATCAAGTGTGTTAGATGGATCAAGTGTGTTAGATGGATCAAGTGTGCCCTCTCCTAGTCAGCGCCACCACATGTGAAGGAGTGGACAAGCTTCTCAAAAGACTTATAGTTCGTTTGACAAAAGAGCCGTGTGAAAGCAAACTGCTCCAGTTGAAAATGTTAGCAAAATTTCTATTTTGGTCCCCAATCGAATTAAGTCCACTGGACTATTAGGTGCGAAAACGACCTTAATCTCCACACCTGCAAATGGAGACACGTCAGTCCTGGTCACATCTACAGCCTGTAAATCCATGCAGTAGATCTTCACTGTGGTTCTCCTCCAGGTTTCTTTATTTTCCCATTTGGAGTTTTTCATATCCAAAACGTCGTTCTAAGGACAGGACATGCTCTGGGACAATTATTTATTTGCCTGATTTATGCCGGACACTCTGCATTATTGACTTCACCTTCAAGTACCCTATAGAAAAAATAAACTGGGGCACATAAAATGGAAAATGCATTGACATGACATGATACTTTCAGGAGATCAGGCCGCTGGTCATACACATTATACAAGCAAAACCATACAGGCCTACAGAAAATGAATGTTAGCATTATAGCTCCATATCTTCAAAATAATAAAAGCAAACATCTGTGCAAATAGTGCAGATTTAGAGGTGCGAGACAGCAGATGGGTCTGTCTAAAAAAAGCCTCAAGCCCCCAACACCAATCAGCAACTGCAGGTCGGGACTGTCGCTAAATGGCAAATTATTTTCCTATAGCACGAAGGAATTAGTGCATTTTCTATTCTTCACATGATTACTGACTGAAACGGAAGCGCTCAAAAATCCCTTTGAAATTGCGTTTTTCTTCACCATGCGGTTATGAGATTTAAATTTACCGACATTGCTCATCCAACTTAATCTTTCCATATATTTAGCATGTTGCCCGTGTTGTGTGTGTGCCGTGTGACAGAGCCCAGTCTGATGACAATGACAGGACTTGATGAGCAGATATATCCCGGCGCTGATGCCCTGACCATATGGACGCGTATTGTTGTTGCCTCCCCCTCACTATCACAGATGGTGCCCGCAGCAACACAGCACAACAAAACCTTAGCTATTGTTTTACCAGTAGCAATCATAATAAGGAGAAGAGGTGCGGGAGGGGAAAGAGGAGAAATAATTACTCCTTCTGCAAATGTGTCCTCTTCAGAGCTGGTGTCCAGAAGGGCAGATTCCTGAGAGAAAGCAGCCAGAATGCAATCGTTGGTAATTGACTGATATGGTAATGAGTGCCTAATTATACCCGGTAAAGGGGCGCAGAGGGCTCGCCTACACAGGGACTGCCCCATGACCCGCTTTCTGACAAACTGTCAAGTTGTCCTGCAATGTCACTCAAGGACTTATCAAATATGTCTCCAAAACAAACAGGAATACATGGCACACTTACTGTAAACAGTCTTGGCACATGCACTTTTAATACATTTAATGAAAAAGACATTTCAGACTGCAATAGTCAAGGCTCTGAGAATAAAGCAGCAAAGCAAATATCAATTTTTTTATTGGAGTCATGTGATTAGAGCTGGGCAATATATCAAATTTTAGTTTTAAGATATGCAAAATTGCAATATTGAGTATATTGTCCAGTAAAAATAAATGCTACAAATAAGGTCATTAGCAACAAAAATTAAGTAAGAGATGTTGTGAACTTTCCAAGTTCACAACATCACAAGGCAAGTTTAATGTATTCACTTACTATAAGTTATTCGACATGCCTAAAAAAAGAGGAGATTGTTGCAACGATATAAGTTTTTAAAGTAAGTGCCTAAACTAGTAAGTACCTTAAATTTCCAGTTGTTTTTGGTGTCTTACAAGAAGATTTGCCATTAGAAGTGTTTAAATTTTGTAGTGGTCCTTTTATCCACATTTTTAGTTAGGCTTGTTCTATTGGCAATCTCATTTTAAGGCATTCAAGTGTGATTATTTGGCAATATTTAATAATTGTCTTGTAATTAAACCTCAAGCCATATATTTAAAATACACATTTATGTTACAGAATAATGTCCAAATATCGCAATTGAGGTATGACAAACATTCATTTTTTTTCTATATCGCCAGCCCTACATGTGATGAGTTTTAAATTGTTTTCTACTGGTGAGTGAAGTGCAGCATTATGTAACAGAAGCACATTAGACAACCTTTTAAAGCATAAACTGCAGGGCACACCTCCCAAATGCAAGCGCTGAAACATCTCATGTTATCCAGTGTTATTTTTTTGGTGCGGGTTTTTCTGATGGTCTAATTACGCCTGTTGAATTTGTTGGGACAGGAGCCTGATAAAGACTAAAACGTGTGGGAGCAATCTGTGTTTAATGTTCGTATTTTTCTCAAATCAGTAGTGAGATATAGGTAGAAATACTTGCATTTTGTCATTCTCATGCTGTAGATATTCATGCATTAGGCCTTATCAGATACAAAGAACAAAACTGCCTTGGACATGTTCTCTGCACATTTATTCACTTCAAAAAAGAAATGCCACAAACACATTCAGTTCATGTTTCTGTCAGCTATCACAATATGTGTACTGTATAATTGCGAGTCAGTCACATAACTTGTTCTTGTGCAAGGTTAACACTGCTTGAAGCATTCATTAAAGCGAGAATTATTCACTTTTCATTCAAACCGTTCTCCATTGTTCTCATAGTATTTATACAATCCTGCGTTTGGTTTGGTTCCTGACAGTGATGTGAACAGTGTTCAAACCTACTCAGCAGGGAGGCCAAATTAAAGCTCTCTTGACCAAAGGGATTTTACTCAGTGGAGTCCCAAATGTCTGCTGGTGTGAGCTAAGACTAAGTTATGAAAAATACGCTTTTTAACGTCAGTAACAAACAGGGTATTTAAATATTCAAACCTATGCATCTAATAAATGCTCTGTTCCACCTTGTGACGTCATTAAATGCTCAAATTTACTGCTAATTTAGCCATTGTAACGATTTTATGTAAGCTTTTGTTCAACTGAGCTTATCAAAGAAAATATAAAAAAGCATCTTAAATCAGACTAAAATATTAAAATCAAATGTAAGCAAAAACAAGGCTGAATATATTGAAATGATTCTTGTGAGGAAAAAATGTATACATCTCTATCTAATAAGAGACATT